>RJWT010001062.1:0-52744 GCA_004365215.1 Cuniculus paca
AACTTGAAATCTCTGAGAGGATACTAAATGAAGTAAAGAAACAACTTCATGAGACTATAAAAATAATCAAATCAGAAATAATGTCTGAGGTAAAAGAAGAAATCACAAACATAATGAAAGAATTGCTGAGCATATCTAAAGAACACATGAATTAAAAAGTGGAACATAGGAAAATGATGGTAACTTTAAATAGGTGTCAGCAAAAAAGCAGGGGCCAACACAAATGACATAAAAAGATTATCTCCAGAAGTAACAGCAGAAAACTTCCCAAACATGGGAAAAAGGACCTGACATACAGATAAGTGAGGCATATAAAACTCCAACTAGTCATAACCAAAACAAATCTACACCCAGACATATAAATAATCAAGATCCCAGAAATGCAGCACAAGAACAGAATATTAAAGGCTGTTAGAGAAAATAAACAGATTGCCTATAAAGGAAAACTCATCAGAATCATGGCAGCTTTCTCAACACAAACCATCATGTCAAGAAGAGCTTGGATTAAAGTGTTTCAAATCCTGAAAGAAAACAGCTTCCAACTCAAATTGATGAATCCTGCAAAACTATCTTCCAAAATTGATGGAAAAATAAGATACTTCCATGATAAAGAACAACTGAAGGAATTCAAGACCACCAAACCAACCCTACAAAGAGCACTGAAGGATACTGAAGAGATAGATAAAGATCACCATGGTTCCAGGAACAGCAGCAGAGGAGGACCACCAAACAGGGCAGACAATTGAATGAAAGGGAAAAGTGGGGGTCCATGCAGGAGAATAGCATGGCACAGACACACCAATGCATGCCGGTTGTAACCATCAATGTAGATGGCCTCAATTCACCAATAAAAAGAAACACAGAGAGAGTGGATCAAGAAACAAGATCCATCAATATGCTGTATACAAGAAACACATTTAACTTGAAAGGAAATTCATAGACCAAAAGTCAAAGGAGAGAAAACAATTATTCCATGTGACAGGAAGCCAGACAAAAACAGGGTTAACTTGCCCATCAACCATAGAATGGATAAGAAGATGTGGTATTTTCATACACTAGAAAGCTAGTCAGCTATAAAGAAGGATAATCTTGAGGCTGTTGTAGGTAAAGGGATGCAACTTGAGATCATGCTCATGGGTGAAATAGTTCAGACTCATACGGGTGAACATTGTGTTATCTGTTAGCATAAAAAACTGAAGGAGTTAGTGGGATCCAAAATGTATAATAGATACTATGAAAGTGATAGGGGAGGAAACATCTAAAAAGGGAATGTGGTAACCATTGCTAATTTCCTATTACCTTGTTTTGAATTCCTGTATGGTTTTCATAGTTTTGTTAGGTTTGGTTTTATTCTGTCTTGCTCTGTTTGATTTTACTATGTCTGATGGTGTGGGCAGCTATTTTGAAGATAATGGGATGTATTATGGTAGTCATTTTTTACTTCCTATTATCTGGTTTTGAAGTCCTGTAATGTTTTCATTCTTTTGTTTTGATTGGTTTAATTCTGTTTTGTTTTGTTTGATTTTATTATGTCTGGTTATATGGACAGCTATTTTGAAGAAAACAAGAGATTATTGTAGCCATTGTTGATTTCTTATTATCTTGTTTTGAAGTCCTGTGTCAATTTCACTGTTCTGTTCTGATTAGCTTTATTCTGTTTTGTTCTGTTTGGTTTTATTCTCTTTAAAATAAACTTTTAAAAATTTATGCTTTAAAAGAAAGAAATCCTTTATTAGCTGGAAAGAATAAATACAGCTTATTTTTCAGCTACATTATATAATTTAAACAACTTTGTACAAGCTATTTCTGTTTTTACAGTAAATCTCAGAATCTCAAGAACCAAAGACACTGCAAGCTGGAACAGATATTAGAAGTCATGTATTCAGTACCTTCATTGTACTGATGAAGAGACTGAGTGAAACAGACACTTATCCGAGGTCATAAGACAGGTTATTTCATCCATTCTTTTTTTTTTTTTTTTTTTTTTGTGGCACCGGGGATTGAACTCACAACCTTACACTTGCCAGGCAGGCGCTTAGGCCGCTGAGCTAGATCCCCAGCCCTATTTCATCCATTTTTTAAAGTAATTATTTATTGAACTCCTATCAGATATTAACTATATATTGGTATCTGATCCAGGAATATTCTAGGTTTCTAGACTCTCCACTCTGGGCTCTTGTGCTATAACATATGCAACCAACCATTTAATAACAAAACAACCTACCAGGATGATTTATTCACCACACATCTTTGTAATTGGAGTCCATGGTCTAACAATATTGGAGTGCTAGACCTTGACCTAGTAGACCTCATAAGTTAAAATTTCTTTGGAAAGTATTTAAAAACTACATTTTAACAAGTTCCCCAGATAATCTACATGAAATGTGAGGTGCACAGTCCAAACAGAATGAACAGGAAAGAACAACTATTTAGGTTTTTAATGGAACTTAAGACAAACAGCTAATACCAGCCAAAGTTATTCCAAGGACTAGGAAAGAGACTGAGTAGACTCTATTCAGGATACATAAAATCTCTGAACCTCACCAGCAGACTAACCATGTACTATGAATTAAGCTTCAGTGCTTTTAAGTGCACTCAAATATATCTCATTTGGTCTAGACAAAAACCCTGAAATACACCGATACAACTTTCTCCTTCTTCCTGTTAAAAGAGATTATATTGTAGAGAGTTTGAATGATTTGCAAGAGGGCCCAAAAGAAAGAAGCGCAAAATTAATTAAAACAGTTGTACTCCATGAAAATTAGAGTTCTCTCTATGAAGCATAAAAAATTAGGACCAGTACTTCTCAGTGTCTAGCTATGTGTTTTCATTCATAGGAGAGAAAAGTGACTGTTCTCTTGAAGGAAACAGAAGAGAAATGAAGACCTCATTTCCTTCACCAAGCCAAGACACCAAAACTGTATTAAGAAGGAGAATCACATGAAAACCCAATCTTCAGTGCCTTAGGAACTTACTTGCATGACTGATATCTGCCTATTTGGGATCCTTCATTTAATAGTGGCTTCCACACAAGATGATGTTATAGGCCAATATCACCAATGCTTTTTCTCCTAAGCAGAAACTGAGTCTGTACACTTATCTTCCATTAAGTTTAGCATTCTGTAGCTTTCAAAGAGTCTTCAAAGACTTTTGATCAGAAGACAGCCTGTTCTTGGTTGCTATATTCTTATACTAACTGTTTAGCTCTTGATTTAAATCCATTTTAGCCTGATGAGCCAGGACTCCTCATGAGCTCTTCTTCCTATATTTTGCTTTACCTTCCAGGGCCAGTGCAGCTAATTTGACTTCTGCTTGGTTGGTTGTCATATTTGCTTTATTAAAATTCCAGCCTCCTTAAGCCTGAGAATTCATATTTCTCTCTCTCTCTCTGCATAATTCCACTCCCTAAAGTCCAGCCCATATCATGAGGTAGATACTAATTTCTTGCTGTTAGACCTCTCTAATATACTCTTGAGTGGATCTCCAAATAATATTCATTCAGCTCCCACCATAATGCTCATCTCCTCCACAATAAGCTGCTCTCCCAAATTGAATCCCAAGTCATCCAAATTTTAATAATCTAATAAAATTTATTGTATCCAGTAGATTACTAAGTGTTTTATATGTATTATCTTACAACAGTACTACATGAAACAATGCTCTATAATCTCAAAACCATAAGAAATACTGAAATACAGAGATAATCCTATGTTTTTACTTTCATTTTATAAATAAATGAATGGAAACTTGGGGAGATTAAGTATGTACCATGTTTATATAGATAATAAGTGAATTTAAACTCAGGAGAATTAAAATTTAGGATCTATATTCTAAACTTGACCACTGAACAGATAACTGTTCATAACCTTTAACCATGTCTTTCCTATAAATAATAAAATGTGTCAGCAGGCCTACAATTTCTAACTGCGCTCTCTGTGAGCATGGCCCTGCTTGCCATTGTCTCTTGTCAGTGGGTGGATAGAGTTCCATGTTGCAGCCTCTCCCAGTCATTAAATCCCACTGCAGTTAACCAGACTACATGTAGCATTCTCCCAAGACATGACACATCATCCCTGTGATACTCCCGAAAGCCGTGTGGGATTGATAACACATCAATTCTAAATCCACCTCCTGGATGAGGGTGGCTGAGACATGGAGAACTACTTTGACTAATCCAACTGGCCAGAGAACTACTTTGACTAATAACTAGCCAGTAGCAAAACCATGAGCGGACCCAGTTTTCCTAATTCATGCATGAAAGCACTGTACGTTCATTTCCCTTCAAATGCATCTAACCTAGGCAAGAGCCGTGGGAAGCACACAGAGTTTGATTCATCTCTATGTTGAAGTACATAAATATTCAGTGCTGTATGATCTCTTGGGATTAAGACGTCATCAGCCTCTTCACCCTTACTCACCGCCTCTTTGTCCACCTTAACCCATATGCTAGAACTATCATCTATTCAGCGTAGGAAGCATTTGCATTCAATGATCCAGATCCTATGACCCAGTATATGTGATGTTATGTAATTAATCGAAGGGGAGTAGCAAAGGAATGGAGTAACACTGAGGTGAGTAAGATCTGGAGTATTTCTGGACAGGAACCAGGAAAGCAAATGTTCTGTTAATGGGATTGAAAGTTAATTATGATAAAAAAAAATAATAGATTTTCTCCTAAGTTTAGCCTGGGTTTTCCAAACTAGCTTTGACTGAGATCCTGTCAATATATGACATGAGCCAGAGTAACAGAAGCCATTGAAGAAAGTTCAGCAACCGTAGAAGTTGTTGCCAAATCTTCACCATTTTTCACTGAAAGTCCCAGAGACCACTCATTCTGTACCCTTGTTTGGCCACATAGTTGTTTATATGCAGCTCCGCAGAGTGGTGTAGAAGCCCTGGGTAGAAAGAGGCTGAGAATCATCTAACTCCCTCATTTTACAGAGGATACCACTAATATACAGAAAGAACAAATGATCTGGCCATGGTCATACAGTGACACAGGGTCAAAGCTGGGGCTTTGCACCCTATGTACTGTTGCTTCCTCTCAGGAGTTACATAATCAAAGTTTTCCTTGTTATAGTACGTTTTTCTAGCAGGTAATGATAACATCTGATCATTTGTAAACTAGAACAAATGAAAGCAAGACAGTAGGATGATTATTGTATTTTTAACACTGTGAACATATTTTTTGTGAGAGGAATTGGTGAAAATTGCACACAGATTGTTGGCTATAATTTTTCTATTTTCTTTAGAATAGAATAGACCTTATAAATGAGTTAATCAAACTTAGGATTAGTTTTTAAATTAAAGATGTTCTATACTAGACTGCTTTGATATCTCTGGAAACATTAAATATGATGTTGGATAGAGAACAGAATAGTCTTGGACTCTGGAGTTCAGAAATACCAATAAAAATCCCAACTCAAACTCTAACCTTAGATAAATCAGTTAATCTGTCACAGCTTCATCTTCTTTAATCACATTACAAAGACCAGTAAGTCCTATCTAGACCAGTGAGGCCATCAGTCTTATAAGGAACATATGAAATAGTGTGTTTATAATACTTATGCTCTAGATTTTGGCATTGATATTATTCTACAGTCATAAAATATATAGACACAGAATATAGATACATAAAATTCATATATTTTTGGCATGGCTGTCTGTCCCCAGTTTAATTCAGCTACAAATTATTGACATAAATGCACTTCTATGATGCACCATACCTACCCTAGTTTTACTTCTGATGAGCTGTGAGCTCTTTCCTCTTCATCCTACACAGCTGTCAAGGTTGACACATGTGACATGTACAGAGGTATGGCTCACTTCCCAAGCCTGTAGCTCTTAAGTCTTCATACTATAGTTTTCAGTTTTAGGATTTAGGTTTTAAGTGCTCTTTTAAAAAAAATGAATGTTTTGCATTTGTTATCGTTGCTTTTTTCCTAGACTTCTCAATGTGTGCATTTTCCCTTATGAGATGCAAGTACCAGAGCTAGATATAAAACCCACGAGTTAGAAATCTTTGACCTGAGAGTGTGGTCATTTTACTAAGCTTTTCACTGATAGATGAGGTGGAGATAATCACCTTTAATCCTCTGGGTGCATACAATGTATAGGATAAATTAGTAGGTCAAAATTTGAGGAAGTGATATTTTCACACTGAGGAACTATTAACATTGAAACTAAGTTAAAAAATAAAAAAAGAACTGGCAAACTTAGAAAAAAGAGACAGTTACTCAAGTAACTACTTAAAGAAAGCGAAGGCAAAAAACCAATATGGGAGCAGAAAAGCATAGCAAAAGAATAAATTATTAAATTACCTCTTCCACATGGAATGTGACTTTATTTACAAAGTCCACTTATTCAGCATAACTCCTTTCATTCTCACTACACTGCTAGAGGGGGCATATCAGCAAGGTGCTTTTCTCATTTACCAACAGGTTTGCAAAGTTGGGTGAAGAATTTTGCCTCATCTTCTTTGTGCAAGAACTGGCAGAATTAAGAATATTAGTTAAGACCTTTTTCTAAAACATAAATTCTATTTCCAGTGACTGAATGTCAGTTGTTTTATTACTTTTTATGTTCTCGGAGCATCATATTTTAAAATTATCAAATAACTTTTGTAGCAACAACAAGTCGAATTTGTGTCTCTATTTTTGCAGTTTGCCAACAACACCTAAAGAACCCTATGAATTCTTTTTTTTTTTTAAAGAATAGAACAAAACAAAATAGAATAGAGTCAAACACAGCATAACATTTCAGAACAGAACACTTCAAGCAATACAGGTCTTCAAAACATAACAACAGCAGATTAACAATGGCTACCCTAGTATCTCTTGCCTTCTTTGAAATGGTTGTTCATACATTTACAGACAATAAACTCAAACAAAACAAAATAATATAAAACCAGATAAAACAAAAGAGTGAAAGCATTACAGGGCTTCAAATCAGACAACAAGAAACCAACAATGGCTACCTTCATGTCCCCTGTTTTCTTCAAAAGAGCTGTTCCTATCTTCTCACATATTGCAATCAAATAGTAGAAAAGAGACTTAAACTAATCATATCAAAGAATAAAAGCACCACTGGACTTCAGAACCTTTCCCCCATATTTATTGGGAATTTTGTCTCTTATTGAGTCTTTCAGTTTCTTACACTAGGGAGACGATATGGTGCTTACACATGTGAGTTTGGTTTATTTCAATTATTCGTATGGTCTCAAGTCACATCCATTTACCTATAAAAGCCTCAATGTGATCATTCTTTATAGCTGAATAGTACTCCATTGTATAAAAGTACCACATCTTTTTTATCCATTCCTCAACTGATGGGCATTTGGGTTGTTTCCAAGATTTGGCTATTACAAATTGTGCTGCTATAAACATGGGTGCACCTATATCACTGTGGGATGATGATTTTGCTTCTTCTGGGAATATGCCCAGAAGTGAAATAGCTGGGTCAAATGGGACTTCCAATTCTAGCTTTTTGAGGAACCTCCAGACTGATTTCCACAGTGGCTGCACCAGTCTACACTTCCACCAACAGTGGAGAAGGGTTCCTTTTTCCCCACAGCCTCTCTAGCATTTGTTGTTGGTGGTTTTCTTGATCCTGGCCATTCTTTCCGGAATGAAATGAAATCTCAGAGTTGTTTTAATTTGCATTTCTCTAATGACCAATGATGCTGAACATTTTTTCATGTATTGATTTGCCATTTGTATTTCTTCAGCTAAGAAGTGTGTATTCATCTCAGATGCCCATTTTTGGATTGAGTCTTTGAATTTCAAGGGCCTGATATTTTTTAATTCCTTATATAAGAACCCTATGGATTCTTTAGCCACTTGAAAAACCTTTTCCCCACAGAAGCTTAATGTCCTTTCTTGAGAACCACTATGTTAATATGGCCTACATAATGGCCTACTTGGAAGAAACCTGTCTCAATTATAAGACCTTAATCAGGAAAGGATTTATAGGATTTATGATTTCACATTACAGGAAATCCACAGGTACAGCAAGCCTCAAGACCAGTTGACTCAGTAGCAAAGTTTACTAATCAAGTCAATAAACATTCCCTGAGCAAGTGCTACGTGCAGGATAGTATTCTTATGTACTGCATATACCAGCACAAATCAGCCAATACATGTATGAAACAGACATATAAATTCTATATGTAATATAACAGATCTCCTACTATAAAAGTAGTATGGAAGGATGGCCCAGTACAGTAGGTCAAAGCTAATGAATGACCACATACATACATAGTGAGAAATCATGATTAAACATAATAAATATATACATTCTTTATCTTAGCAGTAGTAGAATAGAGAATCTTTATCATTGACCTTACTATGTAAAAATGATTTCAACACTCTATTGAGAGAAAGTATACTCCAGTTTAAAATGGAATTATATGAAGATATAGATGAGTAGCATGACTAGTTTCTCAAAAACAACTCTAACAAGATAAGTGGAGCTAATAGCTAATTAATTAAAGGCTGTGTTTTCTCAATGTATGACATAAAATCTTTATAAAGAATACTATATGAAAAGCCAGGTATGGTGATACACACCTGTAACACTAGTATTCACAGAGGCCAAAGCCCAACCTGAGAAAGTTGGTGACTCAGGGAGACCTACTCTTAAAATTTAAAAAAAGGTAATAATTTAAAAAATGGATTGGGAATGCAGTGCAGTGTAAAGACTCTGGGTTCTGTCCCCAGTACCACTAAACATAGTTTAAAGATGGAGCCTGAAGTTTAAATGTGATCTTTTGCTGTATGGGGTGGTCACCTTACAAATAAAACCTTATTTAATTATAGAAAACTCCTGAGGTAGATGTTATTATTATTATTATCATGGTCATCATTGCTATTTTTACAGATGAGGACACTGAAGCTTAAAGGAGCTTGAGGAATTTGCCCCAGGTGTTTAAGTAATGACAGAGGAAAAGAGTTGAACTCAGACTTGTGTGTCCAAACTGGTGCTTTTAATCATTCAAGTGCTGCTTTCTAAAGTGTGGTCCATGTCTATGTACCTGGAATTGAATCCTAGGGATTGGGAAGTCATCTGGGATTTCAATCCTACACAGATTCTCTATCAGAATCTGAGAAGGATCTAAGACGGGAACAAACTTCATTACAATTTTAGCCTGCAATGTACTAACACACTGCTAAACTAATCTGCCTTCTATTTAAGACACAAGTATGAGAAATGGTTAAAGTCCGACTAATAAGTACACATGAATAAAGACCTTCTGAGATTATTTTAACTAAAAGTCTTTAAAGACAGGAAAACCCAATGATGGGAAAACTTAGAACCTAAGTTTTAGGTAGCAAGCCCTGAATTATACCATGGGTGGACACTCCTGCTGGTATTAAGACAGATGCTTGACATTTTTCTCTTCCCTCGTAACTCTAATTGGGCTATCTCTCTTTGAGAAGGTCGTTTTTTGAAATCTCTGAGCATTAGTTTCTTTTTTGCCAGGTTCTGTCCTTCAAAACAATGACTTCCAGACTTACTTAGAAAAAGACCTTTCCGAGAAGATGTGTGGTATGAAATGAGAATGATTGAAGTGCACAGACATCACAAAATGGTTTAAAACAGGCTTTGGAGTCAAACACACTTAGTGTTCTAATCAACTTTTAGGTATGGTAAGACTTGAGGTAGGTTTTATGCTCATTCAGTAATGCAATACATTATTGGCAAAATTATAATATTAGATGTGTCTCTCATGATGTGTTGTGAAGATTAATAAAATAATCATTTTTAATCTCTTACTACAGTGCTTAGCATAAAAAAAGAATGTTCAGTAATTACTAACTGCTATTGTATCAACAATGACAACACTAACTTCACCAAGGCTGAGGAGTATTCCATACATAGCTTGTCTTCTAGGACCACAGATCACAAAATCCAGGAAATGCAGTATATCCCCAGCTCATAAACATTCAATTTGCGAACTTTCACAGATATGAACAGACCTAGCATTAAGAACATTTGTAAATGCAAACAAATTACAGAAGTAGCTCATGTGTCTACTTTACCATTCTTTTTATTTTAAAGAGAATAAAACAAAATAAAACAGAACAAAGCAGATCAGAAGAGGACAATGCAAGCAATACAGGACTTCAAAACAAGACAACAGGAAATCAACAGTGGCTACCATAGTGTCTCTTGTTTTCTTCAAAACAGTTGTTCATACCTTCACACACAATAAATTCAAAAAAACAAAATAGTATAAAACCAATCAAAACAAAAGAATGAAAGTATTACAGGGCTTCAAAACCAGACAATAGAAAATAACAATGGCTAACATAATGTCCCTTGTTTTCTTCAAAATAGTTGTTCATACCTTCTCACATATTGCAATCAAACAATAGAAAACAGGCTAAAACCAATCAAATCAAAGAATAAATGCACTGGATTTCAAAACATGCTGATAAGAAATCAGCAATGGCTACCATAATGTCCCATTTTCTTCAAAGTAGCTGTTCATACCATCACACATAATAAAATCAGTTCTTGTAAACTCTTTCAAAATAGTTCTAGGCATGTATAAGCCTATACATGTACACCTATCTTTTCTGTGTTAGAAGGAAAAGCAAAACAAAATGCAAGAAAAACAAGAAACAAAAGATGCAAATAAATAACTATGAGAGCCCAAAATGATAACAATATAGGCTTTCAAAACAAGGTGGTAGGAACATACCAAAAGTTGTTATTTTGTACAGTTATCTTCAAAGCAGTTACTCAGATTACCAGATACAGACATGCAAAATTGATCTAATCCTATGAATGTTAACTGTTTTGTTCCATGAATTAGCAGAATTAGTAGTACAATCATCTTAGCTATCTTAAGTGTATATATACAAATTTATCTCTTTTTTTTCCCTTCCTTCTTTTCTTCTTTACCCTGTCTGAGTTATTTTTTCCTTTTGAGTAGTTTCTTACCCTTTCACAATATTTATTGAAGATTTTGGATCTTATTTACTCTTTCAGTTTCTTACACTAGAGAGACAATATAGTGTTTACACATGTGGGTTTGATTTATTTCACTTATGAGTATGGTCTCAAGTCACATCCATTTAACTATAAAAGCTTCAATGTGATCCTTCTTTATAGCTGAGTAGCACTCCATTGTATAAAAATACCACATCTTTTTATCCATTCCTCAGTTGTTGAGCATTTGGGTTGTTTCCAAAATTCTGCTAATACAAATTGTGCTGCTATAAACATAGGTGCACATATATCACTGTAGTATGATGTTTTCAATTCTTCTAGGAATATGCCCAGAAGTAGAATAGCTGGGTCAAATGGGACTTCCAATCCCAGCTTTTTGAGGAACCTCCAGACTGATTTTCACAGTGGTTGCACCAGTCTACACTCCCACCAACAGTGGAGAAGGGTTCCTTTTTCCCCATAGCCTCTCCAGCATTTGTTATTGGTTGTTTCCTTGATCTTGCCCATTCTTTCTAGAGTGAGATAAATTTGCATTTCTCTAATGACCAATGAGGCTGAACATTTTTTCATATGTTTATTTGCAATTTGTATTTCTTCAGCTGAGAAGTGTCTTTTCATCTCAGTTGCCCATTTTTGGATTGGATCTTTGAATTTCGAGGGCCTGATTTTTTTTAATTCTTTATATGTTCTAGATAGAAGTTCTTTGTCTAAGGGAAAGTTCACTAAGATTTTTCCCAATTCGTGGGTTTTCTTTCCACTCTGTTGGAGATTTCTTTTGACATGCAAAAACTTTTTAATAAGACAAGATCCCGGTTGTTGATTCTGGGAAGTATTTCCCATGCAGTTGGTTTTTGTTCATGAATTCTCTGCCCTCCCCTATGTCTTCAAGATTTCTCTACTTTACCATTTTAAGGAACTGTAAAAGTAGTTTATTTAGAGTTTTAATGTATTGTACCACCATTTTAAGGTAACTGTAAAAGTAAAAGTAGTTTACTTACAATATTTGTGTGTGTTTGGTGTTTTCAGCTTTACATTTGTGTATTTGTGTCAAAGGTGTACATGACTCACTTTGTCAGACTTACAAATGAATCCAATTTATGAGCATTCTTCTGTATCAGAACTCATTCATAAGTTGAGAGACTTAATATGTTTTAAAATCTCTGAAGTTTATCTAATGGAATCTGCCTCAGGTCCCACTACTGAAGACTAAAATTTCTTATAAAAAGATTTTTTTCTAGAAAAGATTTTTAAACTGTAGATTATAGTCTGGGATGATTTTTGTGAAGTTTTTTTTTTAAAAAATACTTTCAAAAATCTCAAATTGAAATGGGTATACTTCAATGATCAGCAGTATTGAAGTCACCAATAGATAGCATAGATATTTTCTCATACTATACAGAATATTGTTTATATTTGTCACTATTTAGAAATTACAGTGGTTATTTGAGGACCTGTGAGTATTTTAAAGAAAAGCAAATGCATGGTTGGATCACAACTTGTAATATTTTTATCTGCATTCCCCTACAATTGATTTCATATAATCCTCCACATTTTGTGTAGGCATTCACAAGCATAAAGGAAATCAGAGACATCATCACGTTGCCATGGGTGTTGCTGGCACACACACATAAGCTTCAAAGACCCCTGCTCTCTGGTTTTGTCAGAATAGGGACTTACTGGTGTAGCTTAGGAGGACCTCCATCTCCAGGAACTATTGTTTTACAATTGTCCGGGGGAAGTTTTGCAACTACCAATTCTACTTGATGGTTACAGGAACAAAAAATCACTGCGCTAAGCCAATGCATCCAAAACATGCAAGCTAGGGAAGATACATACTTTTTTTATTTTAAAAAAAGAAACAGGAAAAAGGATAGGAATAATACAGAATTTCAAACAAAACAAAACAACAGTAAGAAATCAACACTAGTTAATACATTCCATATTGTTTTCTTAGAAATAGTTCTTCACGTTACAAGATCTAGGCATAAAAAATGCTCAAGTAATCAAACAATGACAGCACAAACTTCATTTTGACGAACTAACAGAGATTAGTAGTATAGTCATCTACCTTGCACACATATGCATACATACAGTTGTATGTGTAAACCTACACACATATAATCTTTTCCTTTCTTCCATTTCTCCTTTCCCCTATCCCAGTTGTTCTTTCCTTTTGAGCACTTTGTTTCCCTTTCATTATTACAATATCTTTTGTACATTTTGGATCTTATTACTCTTTCAGTTTTTATTGTTATTATTTATTTTTTACACTAGGGAGACAATACATATTTATAAAAGTGAGTCTGATTTATTTCACTTATGAGTATAGTTTCAAGTTGCCTCCATTTACCTATAAAAGCCTCAAGATTATCTTTTTTATAACTGAGTAATATTCCATTGTATAAAAATACCACATCTTTTTTATCCATTCTTTGGTTGATGGGCATTTGGGCTGTTTCCAACATTTAGCTAGTACAAATTGTACCACTATAAACATGGGTACACATACATTGCTGTGGCATGACATTTTCATTTTTTCTGGGAAAATACCCAGATGGGGAATAGCTGGATTGAGTAGGGCTTCCAATCCTAGTTTTTTGCGGAATATCCGTACTGATCTCCATAGCAACCATACCAGTCTACACTCCCACCAACAGTGGAGGAGTGTTCCTTTTTCTCCACAGCCCCACCAACATTTGTTATCGGTTGATTTCTTGCTGGCAGCCATTCTTTTTGGAGTGAGATGGAATTTGATTTGCATTTCTCGAATGACCAGTGCTGTTGAACATTTCTTCATATATTTATTTGCCATTTGTATTTCTTCATCTGAGAAGTGTGTGTTCATCTGAGATGCCCATTTTTGGACTTGGTCATTGAATTTGGGGGGGCCTGATGTTTTTCAGTTCTTTATATGTTCTAGATATAAGTCCTTTGTCTGAAGGACAGCTGGCTAAAATTATTTCCCATTCTGTGGGTTTTCTTTTTATTCTTTTGTAGATTTCTTTTGAAGTGTAAAAACTTTTTAATAAGAAAAGATCCCAGTAGATTCTTTGAAGTACTTCTTGTGCAGTTTGTGCTTTGTTCATGAACTCTTTGGCCACCCCTATGTCTTCAAGATTTCTACCTACCTTGTCTTCCAATAGATTTAGTGTTTCTATTTTAGTATTTAGATCTTTAATTCATTTTGACTTTAGTTTAGTGCATGGTGATGGACATCGGTCTAGTTTCAGTGTTTGGCATGTGGAAAGCCAATTTTTCCAGCACCATTTATTAAAGAGGGTATCTTTCTTCCAGTGAACATTTAGCCCCTTTGTCAAATATAAAGTGACTGAGTGTCTTTGTAGGTGTGTTTGCATCTTCTAATCTGTTCCGTTGATTCTCAGGTCTGTTTTTTGCCAGTACCATGCTGATTTTATACCATGCTGTAGCTTTGTAGTATAAGTAACTTCAAGTCAGGGATTGAGATGCATCCTGCCTTACTTTTGTTGCCCAGGATTGCCTTCACTATTCTAGGTCTCTTCTGTCTCCAAATGAATTTTAGGAATGATTTCTCTAGATCTGCAAGCTATGTTAATGGTATTTGGATTGGAATTGTATTAAATCTGTATAATGGTTTTGGGAGTATGGTGATTTTCACAATGTTGGATCTTCCTAACTAAGAGCAAGGGATATCTTTCCATTTTCAGACATCCTCTTCAATCTCCTTTTTTAGAGTACTATGATTTTCAAAGTACAGGTCTTTTACATCTTTGTTAGGTTGATTTCTAAGTATTTCATTGTTTTGGATGCTATTGCGGAAGGTGTTATTTCCATAGTTTCTCTCTCAGTGAGTTTGTTGTTTGTTTATAGGAATACTATTGATTTTTGAGTGTTGACTTTGTGTCCAGCTACTCTGCTGAATTTGCTTATTAACTCTAGTAGCCCTTGATGGAGTTTTTGGGGTCTTCTACATAGAGTATCATATCACCTGCAAATAGTGATAATTTAACTTCTTCTTTTCCTATCCATATTCCTTTTATTTGTCTGTCTAATTGCTCTGGCTAATGTTTCCAGAACTATACTGAATAGGAGTGGTGATAGTGGATATCCTTGTCTTGTTCCTGATTTTATAGTGAAAGCTTTCAGTTTTTGTCCATTTAGTATAATGTTGGCTGTTGATTTGTCATAGATGGCTTTTATCAGATTGAGGTAGATGCCATCTATTCTGAGTTTCTGTAGGGTTTTTATCATGAACAAGTGTTGGACTTTGTCAAAAGCTTTTTCTGCATCTATTGAGATGATCATGTGATTTTTGTCTTTGGCTCTACTGATGTGGTGTATAACATTTATTGATTTACCTATGTTAAACCATCCCTACATTCCTGGGATAAATCCCACTTGATCATGATGTATAATCTTTTTGATGATTTGTTGCCCTCTATTTGCCAGTATTTTATTGAGAATCTTTGCATTGATATTCATTAGGTAGATGGGCCTATAGTTCTCCTTTTTGGTTGGATCTTTCTCTGGTTTTGTTATCAGAGTAATACTTGCCTCCAGGAATGAGTTAGGGAGAATTGCTTCCCTTTTGATTTCATTGAAGAGTTTGAGGAGTATCGGCATTAAATCTTCTCTAAATTTCTTGTAAATTTCAGCTGTGAATCCATCAGGACCTGGACTTTTCTTTGTAGGTAAGTTTTTAATTACATTTTCAATTTCAGTAGCTGGTATTGGGTTATTCAAAATTGTTATATCTTCTTGGTTCAGCTTTGGAAATTTACGCATTTCTAGGCATTTGCCCATTTCCTTTGTGTTATCCACCCTATGTGAGTAAAGATTTTCTAAGTAGGTATTCACGATCTTCTGAATTTCCATGGGATCTGTCATAACTTCACCCTTTTCATTCCTTACTGCACACATTTGAGTTTTTCTTTCTTTTTCTTGATAAGGTTGGCTAGAGGTTTATCAATTTTATTTATTCTTTCAAGGAACCAACTCTTTAATTCTTTGTATTGTTTTCTTAGTCTCAATTGTGTTAATTTCTGCTCTGATCTTTATAATTTCGTTTCTTCTTTGAGCTTGGCTTGCTCTTCTTTTTCTAGAAGCTTGAGGTGTAGCATTAGGTTGTTTATTTATGCTCATTCTGTTTTTCTGATGTGGCAATTCATTGCTATATATTTCCTTCTTAGCACCACTTTCATTGTGTTCCACAAGTTTTGGTATGTTTTATCAGCATTTTCATTGAATTTTAGGTATTGTTTAATTTCTTCTTTAATTTCATCTGTCACCCATTGGTTGTTCAAGAGGTTCTTATTTAATTTCCATCTGTTTATGTAGGTTTTGTGGTACTTTTGCCATTAATTTCCAATTTCAGTGCACTATGGTCAGATAATATGCATGGGATAATTTCAATCCCTTTGCATTTACTTAAGCATGTTCTATGGGCTAATATATAGCCTATTTTAGAGAATGTCCCATGTGCAGCTGAGAAGAATGTGTATTCTGATGTTGTCAGGTAGAACCCTCTGTAAACATCTGCTAATTCCATTTGTTCACAGGTTTGATTCAGTTCTGTTATTTCTTTGATGACTTTTTGTCTAGTTGGTCTATCTCTTTGTGACAATGGGGTATTAAAGTCCCCTGTTACGGTATTATTGCTTATTTGGTTTTTCATGTCTATTAGTGTTTGTTTTACATAGTTGGGTGTTCCTGTATTTGGTGCATATCTATTTATGATTGTTAGCTCTTCCTCTTGAATTTTTCTCCTAACAAGTATGTAGCGATCTTCTTTATCTCTTTTGATCATTTTTGGTTTGAAATTCACATTGGCTGCAAACAGAATAGCTACCCTTGCTTTTTTCTGTGTTCCTGTGGCATGGGATATTGTTTTCTATCCTTTGACCTTTAGTCTATGAGTTTCCTTTTGAGCCAGATGTGTTTCTTGTATACAGCATATTGTTGGATCCTGTGTCTTGATCCATCTTGTTAATCTATTTCTTTTAATTGGTGAATTGAGGCCATTTACATTGATGGATATAATTCATATGTACTGGCTTAACTTTGTCATGTTATTTTCCTGTTGTTTCTTGTTTTCCCCCTTTGTTTAATTGCTTGCCCTGCCTGGTGGTTTCTTTCTGTTGTTGTTCTGGAAATTGTAATCATTTTTGTCTCTCCCTAATGTGTCTTTCAGTATTATTTCTAGGGTTGGTTTGGTAGACATGAATTTCTTTAGCTGTTCTTTGTCATGGAAGTATCTTATTTCTCCATCTATTTTGAAAGAAAGTTTTGCAGGGTACATCAGTCTGGGTTGAAGGTTGTTTTCTTTCAGGACTTGAAATACTTCACTCCAAGCTCATCTTAACTTGGGGGTTTGTGCTGAAAAATGTGCCACAATTCTAATGGGCTTTCCTTGATAGGTGAGTTGTGTCTTTTCTCTAACAGCTTTTAGTATTCTGTTTTTATGCTGAATTTCTGAGATCTTAATTATTATATGTCTGGGTGTAGATTTATTTTGGTTATATCTGTTTGGCATTCTATGTGCCTCACTTATCTGTATATCTGATTCTTTCCTCATGTTTGGGAAACTTTCAGCTATTACTTATGCAAATAGTTTTTTATGTCATTTGCATTGACTACTGCATTTTCATTGATGCCTTATATTGCTTTTCTTTGCATCATCTTGAAACTGTTGAATTGTTATTTCATGCTGCCCTGCCTTGTTATTTTTAAAAGTTCTTTCCTTTCATGATCACTAGGTGTGATCCTGTCTTCAAGGTCTGAAAGTCTATCCTCAGCTTCAAATGGTTTTGCCAGCTTTCAATGGAATTTTTTATTTCCTGGATGTCTCTTTGAATTTGCTTCATGCATTCTATTCCTTTCCTAAATTGTTCATTCAAGGTTTCCATCATTTTCCTACAATCCTGCACTTTTTTTATCTATGTCTTCTCTAGTTATACTGAGCAATTCTTTTATTAAAGTTGTCATTTATTTCTTTACCTGAGAGATTATTTCTAATCTGATTTCCTCTGTAGCTTCATGGATTTGTTTCTTTATTTCACTTGCTATCTTTTCAGAAATTTCAGATTTATGACTTGTAATGCCCTCTGTTTCATTGTCTACTGTACTTGTTCCTGGTGTACTAGGCATTTGAGATTGCATTTTGCTTTTCTGTTTTGTCATTTTCACCTCTTGGGTTAATATTTTGGTCTTTTCAATCCCACCAGTCTCAACTGATCATCATTTGTGTCTTAGAGTCATATTGTATGGGTGATGTTTTTATAAATAATGTTTTTATAAAACTAGAACAAACATCAGCTTTTCTAAGATTTAAATCACCCAGTGATAAATATAATCAGGTTTTATTCAGTTTCATAGAGTACTGAATCTAAAAACTGATTTCTTCTTTTTTATGTCAGAGTGTATTATCACAGCACTATTGTTCACAAGAAGCATCTTGCTAAAAAAAACAAGAATTAAGATTCCATTTTTAATCACTCTAGTCAATCCATCCTTTCTGTGTAAGACATATAAAATTAAACAAATTAAATTTTAATTTGCTGCAATTTATTATATACATATACAAGTTATCCTGAGAATGAAAATTTTAATGTATGCAGTACTCTGCAAATTTTGTAACAAAAGTTCTTTATCTGCCAAGAATTAGAAGACAGTCACCAGGGGGCAATTTCATAAACCACTTCACACTCTACCACCCCCTCAAAAGAAATTTATGAAATATCACTAATATTTTCTCCATAGAGAAATACAAAAGACCAAATAATTTAATGATGTGTCCAAATTCATATAACTGTAAGATAAGAAGCTGCTTCTGTCCTTGGCCTTAGCCTTCTTCTGTCCATTTCCCAATAGAGCTTGTGGTATGCCCTTTCGAATTAAATGATATGACCATGAAAATTTGAGGGTCAGTATATTTCAAAGCTTTGAGGATGAGTCCAGGCATTCAAGGTCCATTTTGGCCTGGCCTCGGCTTCCCTCTGGTGTAGTAGACTGGCTTCCTCTAAGCCTTTGGGAAGCAGTTGTTAACTATGCAGGAATTTTGCAAGAAATTTGATAAAACTTTGATAGCTTGAATTTCACCATGGTAGAAATATTCGTACCACAGAAATTGGCAAAAATCACTGATCCTTACCATACGTCATTTAACCATTGCCCTACTCTTCTTTCCAACTTTCTATTCCCCACTTTCAGTTCTCCAATAAATCATGTCATTCTTTTGCCTAGAACAGTGTTTTCCTTTCCTCTTCTTTGGTTATATTCTTTGTAATCTTTGAAGTTATACTTTCTGTATTACTTTTCCTGGCATTCATCATCCTTTAACTTTCTTCCCTCAAAGCTGAAAGCCCCACTTAAACTTTCCCATAGCATACCAAGTTATACTCCTGCAACCTTGTGGACCCTGCCCTACTTCTTACCAGCTTTTGTCACTGGACTGTGAGCTATGGGAATGAAGGAACTTTATCTATTACCTACTTAATCTTACTCTCTATTAATATAATATTCTCTATCAGTGAATGTTCAATACCTGGTAAACGAGTGAAACAAATGTTTCAAGAAAATCTTCAAGCAAATTCTCTGAAAAATATAGTGTTAACTTATTTGTATTCAGAGGTGAGATACTAAGAAATAGAAAAATCATTCTCAAGCACTATCAAACATGAAAATAACTTGAGAGAAAGACAGAAAGAAAGAGAGACAGAGAAAAAGGAGGGAAGCAGGGAAGGAGGGAGGGAGAGATGGAAGGAAGGAAGGAAGCAAAGAAGGAAGGGAGGAAGAAAGGGGCCAACTTCTTAAGAGACAATGTTTTCATTCAATCATCTGTAGTTCTAGATCACAGTTGAGAATATTTGTCCAGGTGATATCACTGCCTACTCTACACCATCATGATGTGAGAAGCTTTTCTGCTTGATTCCTATTCCTTTTCTGCAGAGCTTAGAAAGTTCTTTTATGTCAAGGCCATCGTCATTAGTCAAAGGTGAAATTTAAATGGAATTTCACTTGCCAGTCAGAAGAAGTCATAAGACACTGACTACAGGTGTCCTCCAAGACGCATTACTGTCCTACTTTTGGTGTCTCACCAGCTTGCTTGCTTCCTTCCAGTGTCAGGTTTGAAACTGAGAGACGTGACAAAGAGAAGGAAGAGGAAGTGAGGAAGCCGTGCGGGTGGGGAAACATTTAAAGAGGAGGCTAGGGAGGGCCATGGGTAATCTGTTTTCATGTTCCACCTCTACTCTTCTCTTTCCTTGAGTTTGTTCTTTCTCCTTTTTACTAGTTGCAGGAGATGATTGTCCTACTTGTCTGTCTCAGTTCTAGCTTTCGTTAAGTCATCTTTTCCACTCTGCAGTGGAAAATCTCCAGGGACAAAATCTCTGAAAAATATGGTTTTAACTTATTTGTATTCAGAGGTGGAATACTAAGAATTAGAAAAATCATTCTCAAGCAATATCAAACCAGAAAAAACTTAAGAGAAGGAAAGAGCAAGAGAGTGAGAGCGAGAAAGAGAGAGAGGAGAGAGGAAAGGAAGGAAGGAAAAGAAGGCAGGAAGGCAGCCTTCTTATATCCACTCTCCTCCCTCCCGCCTCCCTTTGTCCTCTGCCATCCTCTTTGTCAACTTCTTCTTTCTTACATTTCCTCTGCCTCTAATTAGGTTCTATGTGCTGTTTGTCAATGTTCTTTTGATTTCTTATGTCTCATTTCCATCTTTCTCTTTCTCAACTAAATTCTAGAGTAATTACCTGTTTAATTTTTATTTTTATTGGTATATGTCCCCAGTACACAGCATTGCTGGGGAGTTGCTACACGTACATAACACGTCTCAATTCTTTTCATGACTCCTTCCCCTACCTCTTCCCCCCTTCTCCTTTCATCTTTTGGACCCCTCCCCTTTGTCTTGAGTGTTATTTTCCCCCTCCCCTTTCCTTGATTCTGTTTAACCTATTTTTCAATTTTCAGTTTCTGTATTACTTTCTTCTTGATATCCATCTTCCTCTAACAATTTCCAAAAGAGCTAGAAGAAATTATTTTAGAGCACTCTTTTCTGTGCTTATTCCTAACAATTTTCAATTAAATATCAAAGCATTTTACTTAATCTAGAAGCAATGGATTAAAAAACTTGTATCACAAGTATGGTAATATGACTTTGCCAATTATTCTTACCTACTTTCATAAATCTTGTATTGTTTCTAAATGTAGAATTTCATCATATATAATTTTCTTTCAATTACATATAAACAACAGTGGTGGGTTGTATCTCACACATCCTTAGCATGTATGAGTCCCTGGATTCAATGCCCTGTACTACAAAACAAAACAAACAAAAACATTTAATCTTGTTATTTCTTGAGTGTCTACTATGTATGTATATTTTGGAAGATGACTTCTAAAGACATATCACAGAAGCTGTTTTTAAGTGAACACAAGATGATTGCTCTTTACATTTTTACTACCATATTAGTGAACATGCAATGCGTGCAGATCTTAGAAAAACTATGTGTGGCTCCCTTAAAAAAAAACTTTGCCTGGCTTTCATACTGAATGTTTATCCATTATCACTTATTAGTTTCAAAATATGAAAATGCAATCCTGCTTTTAAAAACAGAACTCAAAAATTCTAAACAGAAGTTCAAAAAAGTGTCACCAGTAGGTAGAAGCCTGTGGTCGTAGGCAATGGGCCCTGTAGTGGGTGGGGAAGTTTGGTTAACCTTATATTTCACAGGGAGGCAGTGGTGCTTCCTCAGTCTGTCATCCCTGTGTCTGACCAAGTGCAAAAACATATTTAGAGCTAACAAACAAGCAAAGGAAATGCAGCAAATCTCTGAGGAGAACTACCCAGACCAGCAAAAGCGACATCCTACAGAGAACTCTCTTCTCTCCCCACAGAACTTAATCTATCAGCTAGAGAAAAGGAGAGAGTGAGGGAGCATTAAATCCACAGCCACAACTTTACTAGGACAATGCAGCTGTAATTAAGAACATGAGCTTTAAATGTAACTAGAGCTGGGTTATGTTGTCACTGTGAAACTTCCTAGTTGTACTCTAAGCTAAGAATAATATTTGCATTACTGGGCTCCTATAAGCATTAAATAGATGAAACTTAGAAGGTTTTGATAATATAGGAAATAGTCAATAACTGTTAATATGAGTGCCAGAGAAGCAAAAGGGGCTTCCTGAAGCCATATACATGTCCTGTGGCAGGATTGAGACCAGGCTGTCATCAACTTGATTTTTGTGGCAATGTTCTTTCCATTCACTGGCCTGCTGACTTTTTTTTATAAAATAGTTTCATTAAAATACTCATTCATACACATACTATCTTTGGCACTTTTTGCAAGATGACAGAAGAGTTAACTAGTTAAGATTCACAGAATGAACCTAATTGTCATTAAATGATGTAAAATGATGTTTTACACGAAAAGTTTAAAGACTACAGTCATTAAGGTATTTGGCCCCTTAGGGTCAGAGCACACCACATGTAGATAGATCTCTGAGAGGGACCAAGTTAAGTTTCTCATGAATAATCCTTCCTGGGCCACTGGGAGTTTTACCTAAAGAGGTAAAGACTGCTTGGTGAAATAGGGCCTTCTCAGATCCTTGTTTCAGACATTTAAAAGAAAGATGAAACAAACTTCTTAACAAAGAGGTCATTTTTATCCTCTAAATAATAAACCCAGGGTCTAGCAGATGTTTAGAACAAAATTTTTCATTCATCCTGGCCTTCTTCTCAGCGCCACCAAAATGACAATTGTCTACCCCACTTTGCTTTCCAATTGTGAAGTTTCCCAATGCATGTCACATGGCTAACCCCATCCGCCCCGACTTATGGATTCTCCATCAGGAACAAGGAACACTGCTGATAAATCAGACTTGAGCTCATTCTTTTAAACAGACAAAAAGAATTAATGTCCAGATAGGCTACAGACTCCTTGCACAGTGCTTTTTTCATTAAAATAAAACTGCCTTCATGATTTACATTTTTTTGTTGTTGTTCTTTTTTTTTTTTTTTTTTTTTGGAGATACCTAAGGCCTTCATACTAAGCTATGTATCCAGCCCTTTTAAATTTTGGGCCAATTTCACTAAGTAGCTAAATTTCCTAGCCTGGGCTTGAACTTGCCATCCTCCTGCCTCAGCCTCCCAAAGCACTAGAATTACAGGTGTGTACCACCATCCAGCTATTTTATGCTTCTTAACTGCTGAGAGTTTCTGCAATGCCTATTGGTTCATAGGTTTAAGTTTTATAATTTTAAAATGAGAGTCTTATCTTTCATTAATAATGCTTTACAAGTTGGCAGTGATGCTTATCAGCCATGTATAGGAATGAACTACTGTATTCAGTTTCCTTAAAACATCAGTGTTACAGGTTCTCATTCACACAGGACCACAATTTATATAACATTCCCCACTGCCCACAAACAGCATTACTGGCCATTATTTCCCGAGAGACACTCACAAGGGAAAGGAGCCTTAGGTCACTGCAGTAAGGGGAACAAGGTGGATCATTTAGTGAGAAAAGCAAATTCAAAAGAGCTCCCTGAAAAGATGCTAGTGATACACATTTTGAAGCAACTGTGACCATGTCTAACACAACATTGTGACTAACAAGAGGGTCACATTGTTCTCACTGTTTTGTTTTGTTCCGATTTATTGTTTTACTTTATTCAATGTTCTGTTTTGATTGGTTTTATTCTGTTTTGTTCTATTTGATTTTACAGTGTCCTAAGGAATGGACAATGATTGTGACAATAACAAGAAATACTATGGTAGCCATTATTAATTTCCTATTATCCTGCTTTGAAGTTCTGTACCACTTTCACTTCTTTGTTTTGATTGGCTTTATTCTGTTTTGTTTTGTTGGGTTTTCTTATCTTTAAAATAAAATTTTTTAAAGGTAAGACTTTAAACTTCACCACCTCTTCCCTACACCTTAATGTGACACACTGTGATGCTCCGCAGGAGTGTGGCTTCTCTACTTCCAGTCTATGGACTGTCGATGAGTTCATGTCTACTGGTCCACTGAGCTACACATTCTACAGTGATGATATAATTGTCTGCTACCCCTACAGGAAACATTTGGAGGACTTAGACACGGTGAGAAGTAAGAAACAAACTTCCATGGGTACTGTTAGCGCTGTGGTCAATTTTCCTGGTCAATGCAACGTCTGAGATTATTTGTTTTGTCACCAAATCTTTATTTGATGCTAACCTGAGGATAGATGTAGAAGCCACAGAGTATTATCTTTGCTTTCTAGATTAAAATCACCTCAGGCAGGAAAAATTTAGAGGTTCCTTTTTAAGCAATTAAATTGAGTTGGAAAATCTTGTTTTTTCCTTTATAAAACATTTTAATTTAACTAAGTTTTTAAACATCAAAAACATCTGTATCATTTTAGAAATTAGCAACACTCCCTATGTTGTTAAGCCTACATTTTAAAATTTAATTTACTTTTCAAATATTTCTGACTTAGCAAATAACTATTTTTAAAATACTAATGAATTTTATACATACATTTAGTGAAATGAGAAGCTTTAAATTCTCTGCAATACTGAGACTAAAATAGCAACATCCCAATTTATTATTTTTTTTCCAGTACCAGGGATCAAACTCACAATCTCACACTTTCCAGGCAGGGGCTTATGCCACTGAACTAAATTCCTGGCCCTGCGACATCCCAATTTAAAGATGTGTCAACCAACTCATCAATTAACCATTTCAAATTTATTCACAAAGTTATTTCAACTAACTAAATTCCTTACTTATTATAAATAAATGAAACAGCAAATGCTCAAAGGGAATCATACTTCTTATTGAAGAATAGTTAACATACCACCAACTATAAATATATTTATACATTTATGTGCATAAATGTAATTATACATTTACAATGGATAATTTCACAATTTTGGGCATATATATATCCTTTGCCACAATCAAGATTATGCACATGTTCTTACCTGAATTTTTCTCATGCCTCCTTAAAAATAATTCTCTAGGCTTACCAATAAAAACATAACAACAAAACTGAAAAATAAAAGTAATTTGAACAGATAGTTGAACCCTGAAAATTTCAAATACGCCCATAAAATATACCCAACATTATTCACAATTAGGGAAATAAGAATTACAAGCACAGTGCACCTGGTGGAACAGCGGAGGAAAATGATTCAACACAGTACGCATGGGGGAGGATGTGGAGGAAATGACGCTCTCACACATGAAACGGAACATTGACTTTGGAACCACAGTTTGGTTTCTTTAGTTAAATATACACCTTCACTCAAAATTGCTAGAAACCAAAATTTCTTTCACTAGGTGAATGGATTAAAACTTTTCACAACAGCCAGGTATAATCCCAGCACTCCTGTAATCCCAACACTTGGGAGGCTCAGGCAGGAGGATCACTGTGAGTTCAAGGCCAGCCTGGAAAACATAGTGAGACCCTGTCTCAAAAAAATGTTTTTTGCAATGAATCTACCCACTGGAATATTAGTTAATAATAATGAGTTTACCAAATCTCTCTCTCTCTCTCTCTCTCTCTCTCTCACACACACACACACACACACACACACACACACGCACACACAAAATCATGGAGGAAACAAATGCATACGGTTCAGCAAAAGAAGTCAGTCTAAAAAGACTACATAGTGTCTGATTTCAAATATGAGACATATGGAAAAGGTAAACGTTAGAAACAGTGCAAATGTCAGTGGTTGCCAAGAGTTCTGAGAGAGGATGAATGGGTAGAGTCTAATCTTTTCAGGGTAGGGAAACTGTTCCACATAACATTGTGATGCCATGCCTGACATTGTATCCTTGTCAAAGCCTACAGAACTTATCACCAAAAGGGTAAGCCCTATTGTAAACAAAGGACTTTAGTCAATAATAAGTTATCAACACTGGTTCATAAACTGTAACAAATATACACCAATTCAAGATGGTAATAATTGGAGAAAATGGAGTATTTGGGAACTCCGTACTTTCTGTTCAATTTTTTTAACCTTGATTAATATATATTAATAGACTTTAACTATTTTCCTTATTTATTCCAGAAGCTTGATCCTGGGAGTGCTTTACACAAAATATTAATAATGCATATAAAAATGACAGAATGACTCAATTTTATAATAATCAACAGAGGGAGGAGGGGTATAGACAAAGATCCAATTCTAGCTAATATTTCATTAGTTTTTTTTAAATCTTGTAAATTGTTATTGCTATTAATTGCACAAATATAGAACTTTTCAGTTTTTCTACCCTGACAAGTGTAGCATAACTGTTTTTATCAGTGAAAATTCTGTTCATATACAGAGGATTTTTCTGCATTAGCCAAAACCTAAAATTTTAGTAAGTAAGTAACTATTTCCAAAAAGGTAAGGAAATTAAAAAAACAAAGCAGATAAGACAGGTCAGATGTTATGAAATAGAATACTTGTTTAACAAAAGATTTGGGTCAATGTCGCTCATGGGGACCACATTTTAGGCCATGAAATTAATAACTAGCTGATTCTCATAATTTTCTTTGTAAACCATCTTGCACATATTATCAACTTGGAAACAAGGGATATTGTGAAACTTTGAAAGACCATTTTGGTTACAGAATTTAAAAGAAAGGGACTCAAAAAACAAAAACAAAAACTTAAGCAGTTTCTCTCCAGATATCTTATATGAATTTGGTATGAATTTTTTTTCAATTAGTAGTAGGTAGTGGCTATTATGATATGAAATCACTATGTGGTTATCTATCTATTTTGAGCTATAGTACATAAATCTATTTTCTTTTGAAATTTAAGCTTTATTGGAGTACATATAGTATATACACATTGCTGAGTTTGGAGAGAGGTATACACCTATGCTGTCATCACCACATCCTAGGCACTCAACATATCCATCTTGTTCATTACCCCCAAATTTAACTATCCTCTTGTTGTGTGTTTTGTTCTATGGACACTTAACATAAGATCTATTCTATTAACATATTTGAAGTACACAAGTATTAAATATACATTGTATGCTGTTTAGAAGATCTCTAAAACTTATTTGTTCTGCATAATTGAAACTTTATATTCATTGAGCAAAAAGTTCCAGTTTATTTTTTTGTTTGCAGTCCATATCAGTCACCATTCCACTTTCTACTTCTATGAGTTTCACTCTTGCTTTATGTAAATGGAATAATAAAATATTTAACTTACTGTACCTGGCTTATTTCATTTAACATAATGTTCTCCGGGTCATCTGTGCTGTCACAAGTGACAGGATTTCCTTCTTTTTAAAAGTAGAATGATAATTTCTTTACCCATTCATATTCTTTACCCATTCATTCACTGATAGACATTTAAGATGAATGAGAAAATTATTCAGATACAGCAAAAACAGTTTTAACAGGGAAATTTATAGTGATAAATGTCTACCTGAAGAAAGGCCTCATATAAACAATCTAACTTGACACCTCAAGAGACAAGAAAAAGAACAAACCCCTCCAAAATGAGCAGAAAGAAGAAAATTAAAAATTCAAAACAGAAATGAATGAAATTGGGACCAGAAATTCAGAAAAGATCAACAAAACTAAGAGCTAGGTTTTGACGAGGTAAACAAAACCTTTAGCTAGACTAAGAAAAAAAGAAGATTCAGATAAAATCAGAAATGAGAGACAGACACTTAACAGGTGAGTTGTTTGGCAATGTTTGAGCACCTTCTATGGTGTCGTGGCTGGGATCGGATGGGTAGGTGCCAGAAATGCTGACAAACATTCTCCAGTGCCGCAAAAGCTGCTCTACCCCACTCCAAACAAAGACACAAGAGAATACTTGGAACATGTATATGCAAGAAATAGAATAACCTGAAAGAAGTGGATAAATTCCTTGAAATGCATAACCCACTAAGAACGGTGAAGAAATAGAAAATATGACTAGACTAATAAATAAGAAAATTGAATAGTAATCAACCACTCAAAACAAAGAAAAGACCAGGAATGGAAGATAACTTCCTTACTGAATTCTACTAATCATTTAAGGAATTAAAATCAATCCTAATCAAAATCTTTCAAAAAACCGGAGAGAACCAAGTGCAAATTCATGTAGGAAAGCTTCATTAGTCTGATAACAAAGACAAAGATGCTACAAGAAAGGAAAACCACAACCTAACATCCCTGATGAACATCGATGCAAAACTCCTCAAGAAATATTATTAAACTCAATTCCACAGTACATTCAAAGCATCAGATGCCATCTTCAAGTATATTTATTCCTAGGGTATAAATCTCTAAAAACGATGTAACACATTAATAAAGGTTTACATTAGATTATCTCGTGATAATTTAATACTTTCGTAAAATGCTGTAGAAAATATTTCCATAAGATTTAACTTGTTTCTGTGAGAAAACATTCAACGAGTTAGGCATAAAAAAATACAGGCTAATATAAGTAAAATTATATCTGACACCCTCATAGGCAAAAACATACTCGGTAGTGCAAAACTAAAAGATTTTTCTGTCAGGTTAGAAACAAAAGCAGGATGCCTATTATCATTGGTCTTTGTACAGAAATAGATTTTGGCTACCAAGTAGAAACGTCTACTTCAAGCTGAAAGATTGGACTTTCATTTCATGTTCTCTGAACTGTGCGTTTAAGCTTGGTGCTCATTCTCCACCCACTACTCTCGGACATTCTGTCATCCATCCAGTACAGCTTACGGCATTCTCTGTGTGCCGTGGGAAACTCCCAGTTGAGTACTCTCTGAAGACTTGGCCCCATTCTCCACTACATCGTTGTATTTCAATTGTAAAATCCTCCCAAAAGCTGATTTCTTGTGTGAGGTCAGCTTATTAGTTCATATCATTTCTGCATTGATTCTATAAAATAAATAACTTTAAATTCCTGGATACTTCCCCCGTTTGTCTTAGGTAACTAAATAACTAAATAAATTCCTTGACAATTATCATCATGAAATTATAAAAGAAAGAATAAAACAAATGTATCTAGGTTTCACATTTCAAAGAATTGATGATGATAATGTTTAAATATTAGCGAATAACTTTTTTTTTCTGGGTACCAGGGTTCGTACTCATGACGTTGTACTTGCCAGGCAGGCGCTTACACCGCTGAGCTAAATCCCTGGCCCGTGAATAATATTTTTTGATCATTCACTATTTTCACTATCTACCAAACATGGTGTGAAGAAGGTTTCCATTATTTTGTTGAATCCTTTAACAATATGAGTGGATAGCTGTTAAACATAATTTATGTAAAGAAATCTAAGAACTCTACTGAAAGAAGAGAGGGACCAGCATAGAGACAGGAATCTAGTGGATAAAGTGAACAACTTCTATACTAGAGCCAACTTGATGCAGAAAAATGTAATGAAAAAAATGCTACTGTTAGGCTAACAATATATTTCTTAATAACATTTTAAACTGGAAGGACATGCAATATCATACCTGGGTTTAAATGGAAGAACTTCAAATAAGGAATAAACTACATCATTTGAATAAGAAGGAGAAACCAAGTAAGTTATTTTAACAGTTTAGATAAGAGTTATGAGGGTTCACCCTAGGGTTGGGAGAATGAAATGACAGTAGGAATTAAGCAAAAACATGCAAAAAAGATATCTGCTTGTAACATTTTATCAAATATGAGGTCAGTCTTCAAAAGCCTCTTAAGTTTCTTGAAAAGACAAGATGTATACAAAAATAAAAGAAAAAAACATATTTTAATAGTTTGGGCAGTAAGTGACATAAGAATATAGAGGAAGTATGTATCAACTAGATAGACATTTCTGGGGAAGATTTTTATAGAGGAATCTATTTGAACTCAAGCGTGGGACCTTTCCAATTTTTTTTTCTGAGACAGACTCACAGTATTGAGTCCTCTGGCAATGTTCAAGAGCCTTTTAGGTTATAGCCAGAACCGGTTGAGTAGATGCCAGTAATGCTGCTAAACATTATGCAGTGCCCCAGAAAGCTGCTCCCACCCCACTCTCAACAAGGAATTATCTGCCTGATAATATGACTAATGCCAAGATTGAGAAACATGCTAACAGGATTATTAACAATTTAATAGACATTGGAAAAGATATTTCACAACTGGTCTTACTTTCCCTTATGGAAAATAGGACAATAAAGGTAATAGTGTTCAGGAATGAATCAAATAAATTACTAGTTAAGTATTTATCATATAGTAAGTCTTCAATATCTATGAATATCATTACTTTTTCTCAAAAATAAGAAACTAAAGGGACAATATTTGAAATAAAAACTACATTTTAGCTGATCTGAAGTTACTGTCTGATAGGTACCCCTAGCTCTACCCTCTACCAGACTGCCACTAACTGTTAAACTTCCTAACACTTTGAGTCATTCATAATTAATCATCCATCTCTCCCCAATTCACTGTGTATAAGGTAGAACTAATAATCCTCCTTCTAGTTTACCTATCTTGTTTCTGGCAAAGACACTGTGTTTAAAATTTAAAAACAAACAAACAAACAAAAAAACTATCATTCTAGAAAACTGTCTTCATGATCCCCCTGTGCCACTAATATACCATACACTGTACACATTTCCAACTTTATTTTTCCTCTTTACCTCAATCTATAGCTGTAAAGGGCATTACATAGTATAATTATTAATATTCCCCTTCCAGAAATAATACTCTCTTACTCTCATATGCTGTGAAGATGAAATATCAATGGTATATTTAAACTTAAAACTTGCTCATTTTCCCATTTCTCAATAGTAGCATGCTGAAGCAGGAGCTCAGTAGCTTTTTAAAAAAAAATTTACAACTGGCTTAAACAGTATCCCTGTCTCTAGCCTTTCTCTTCCAATGCACTCTATATACTGCATGTGACTTCTAACACATTTTTTAATAATATGCCTGCTCGAAATTCTTCAGTTTCCCACTGCATTTCTTACACACTAAGTCTTCCACTTAATATTCAAAGCTCTCTGTAATCAAGCCCAAATCTCCCTCTCAAGTCCCACCTCATGACTCTCCTTCAAGCACATGAAAACATTCCACAAGGCATTCGAGCAATTTTAATTGAGAATCTATTTGAATATAGTTGGCATGTAAAACATTATGCTAAGCAAAAGACACAAACACACACAGAGCACTAATTCTGCCCTTGCAGTTTTCAGTCTAGAGAGAGAAAGAAAAACACCTGTCAAGTAAGTCATCACTTAAATAAGCATGAAATTATATGTTGAGTGCTACAACTATAAGGCACCTAATGCTATGTGATAATATGACATTTGCTTGGGTTAATGAGAAGTGTGTAGAGTTGGAGGGGATACTCTTCAGTAGAAGGTTAATTGAGTCTGAAAACCGAGTTTCCTCATCAGGGAGAAGTAAGAAGCCCACCATGATCATGCACAACATGCTCAAAAACAAGGGCAGCATCCTTTTTAGATATCTACATACCAAAAATGTTAAAAATAAAAAGCCCATACTTACATGAAATTTGTTTATGCATAAATTGAATATGTGCATTTAATGAATTCTTTGATCTTCAGGGATCCCTACAACCATTGAAAAGAGTCCATTTAGAGATGAGCACATTAGAGGTCAGAGATGCTAGCTGGCTTGTCCAAGGGACAAACGTGGTGTAAAGTTATGATCCATGGAACTTTTTCTTTCAAACTTCAGGCACTGCCCCTTCAATTTGCAAGGTCTATTTGTCTTTGCTGAGTGGGAAACCCAAGTCCAACTTTTCACTTTGAAGCCTTCTCAGTCTTTTGCCACCGACAGTCAGAAATAATAGAACAAATGCTATCCCATAATACTGAAAATAATCTGTAACACATGACGGCAAAGTGTCACCATAGAAAGAGTTCAGAAAATTGCTAAGAAATAGAATTAGGATCTGCTTAAAGAATGAATGAAAACCATGAAAAAGAAATACAAGTGACTAAACAAAATAAAATGTAAAACTTTACTAGTACTCAAAAATGTATTTCTGACATATCATAAAGGGAAAAAATGTCAAATTTGCTGCCAAAAATTGGCATTAATTGTTAAGTATGTACAAGAACAACAAACATATAAACTTATGGCTATGGTTATTATTATGACTATAGTTATGCACAGTTTTAAGTACTTTACATCTACTTTTCTAAGCATTTTCTATATATTAGCTCAAATCTATGAGGTAGGTGTTATTTTGATTTTTTTATGAAAGATGAGAGACCTGAACCATAGAAAGAGTAACTTTCCCAAGGTACTAATAGAGTAATACAACCATTCTGAAAATTTTGCATGCTACACGGTAAGAAAATTTAAAAGCAATATTTGGCCTTCTATAAAAACTATATGGAAAGATTTGTGGTCAAATGTATTTAAAGCAACATTACAATTTAGGTTGTTTCTGACATTTTACTGTCATAAATGTAAATGGAAAAACCAAAGGACAAAAACTTGGAAACAGCAATATAAAAAGTTTTAAACAATTATAGTCTATCCATATAATAAAATACCATTCAGTCTTCAAGTAGTATGAATAGAAAAATTTTGACTAATATACAAAAATGTTCCAGAAAAATATTGAAAATATTAAAGAATAAAAATAACCCCAAATCATATATATTATATAGTTCCAACTTTGTGTTTTCAAGTATGGTATAAATACATACATCTCAAAAGATAAATAATGAATCCTCATCTCAGTGAAGAGAAATATGCTCTGCATAAATAAGGACATGGAAAATTCTGTTTGGAGGAGCAGCTAAAATTTTAGTTTAAGAACATAGGGAGAATCCTGTTTTAAAACAAGAGTAGTGATCTACAATATATTATGACATTACCATCTTTATGAAATAATTCGGCATTTACAAATTGAAGAAGCCTCAAATTTTGGCATTACTCCTAAGTATCATTAAAAGGGATCACATCCTGGATGATTCCTCAGTGTTACATGAACAAAACTAATCCAAATTTGAGAAGCTTGGGCAGGATCCTGATCTTCATGTCTAACCAGTCTCCTTGACCACTAAGGCAGACTAGGTCCTACTGACCCTTCTGAGCTCAAGAAGCCAGACTTCAGCAGTCCTATTGACTCACTGAAATGTAAGAGTTCGGTAGAAACAGCCTTACTTTCTGGTCGACCCAAAAGAAAACTGTAGCCATCTCCAAATGTTCCAAACTCTCCCTGCCTCCCCTGTGCCTGTTTAATCCCTGAGATCTCAAAGATAGCTACTGTCAACTTTATTTTTCCTTCCTTTATTCAGGTCTCGAATTTAATTCCCATTATACAAAATGATCCTTTTTTGAGATTAGAGATGGGACTGTGTTAACATAGTATTGATGGAGTCTGGCCTAGCTCATACCCTATGGCAGGAGATCAAGAACAAACAGGTCTGAACCTCAGAGAAACTGGAGAAATGTACACTAAATCTCTGCTTATCAATGCCCATCCTTAAGGCCAATGGAGGCCATTTAATTTGAGCCAGTTACTATATCTATGTCTATATATTTTTTTGCCTGAAAAATTAGCATGATAATAATATACATCTCACTAAAAATGCTTCATTAAAAAGTGTTTAGCACATAGCTATCGATTCTATAAATGTTAGCTACTGTTAGGCTAATGAAGTGATGATGATAAGGACCAAGTCATGATAGCTAATTCCTAGTTGGTCGACAGGTACAGAAATTTAATCAGGCTAAAAACTCCAGACTGCCTATTTTGGCCCAAAATTAATTTTCTCTTCAATACTAATGTAATGAGCACCACATGGTTGGCACAGTATAAAGAAATGTGGAAATGGGTCTTCCAATGACCCTACAGGTACCTGGATTATCGGTCACTCAGGGGAGCAGTAATTCTTCATGTACATGGAGAAAGAGCTTTCAATTTCTGGGAAGGGTCTCAAGGTTTCCAAGCCACCTCCTGAATCAGTAAACAGGTGCAATACTGTGGCCATTTTGCTGTCTTGTTGAGAGAGGAAGGATTAAATGAATTACTGTGATCCAAAAAGCCACTCCCTGTAACAATCATTCAAGAAGTCCTGCAGCTTCTCTCTATAGAATGAGTCTTCTTAAACTCCATGAAGTCACAGGTGGGGATTCAAGCAATCAAAACCTTAGGCTTGGACACAAGAGTACAAGACAGGGATTGTATATGGGTGGAGAAGGTTGTTTCCAGAATACCCTCCCAGGCCACCTCCTCCTTCCCTAGTTCTCATCTCTTTCCATCTACCTCACAGAACAAGGCAAGAAATTCAGCACAGACTGATTTCATTGTCCATAGACAGATAATCTCAGAGACTGTGTTCTTACTCTTTCATTCTTAAAAGCAATCACTTCTTTAGCATCCCTTTTGCTTACTCTGTCATATTGTTTGCTTGTGCTATGGAAACAGACTTTTATGACTGGAATTAGCCTTAAACAATCTGACCCACTGGTTTTTATTTCCTGGTCTCTTAAGCTGTGTATAGAAGAATAATCTAGGCAGTTTATTAAACATTCAAATTCTTAGGCCCCCAAACCCAGATATTCCAATTCCATAGTCCTTAGATGGGACCTCCTTTATCTTTCTTTGTTTTCTTTCACTCTTTTCTTTCCCCCCTCCTTCCTTTCTTTCTTCTTCTCTTTTCCTTCCTCCCTTTTCCCTCCCTCCCTCCCTTCTTTCTTTCTTCCCTTTCTTCTTCTTCTCCTTTTCTTTCTTCTTTCTTTCTTTCTTTCTTTCTTTCTTTCTTTCTTTCTTCTTTCTTTTGTTCATTCACTCTTTCCTTCATTCTTCTGGTACTCAGAATAGAAGTCACAAATCCTTCAAATCTCTAACCTAAAGTTTGGATTGTCCTGATGATATTCACAGCCAATAATTATCAAATCTATGATCATCAAATCTAGGTCAAATCTGCATTTTGGACTACTAGTGACAGTAAGTTTGAGTTGGTCTTCTAGAAAGAAATCATATTTTTAGATAGCTATCTAATTCACTTTTACATTAATATTTTGTCCTAGTTATAATCCCCTTGGTACCTTGAGAAACAAATGTAATCACTTGTACATATCCCCATCTTCATTTTTCATGGATCTTTGTATGAAGTTTAAAGTACTACTTGTGATTCAACCTTTTCCAAATTATATTTGAGAGGGCAGTACTGTTAGGATGAGTTCCCCAGAAGGGGTGGTCCGCTGTCAAATAAGTGTACTGCTTGACCAAAATAGAGGCTTCATCCAGAGCTCCAAGTACACATTGTATGACATGACAGTGAGGGTCAGGTCCAGGGTCATTCTCATACTGACACTGAGACAGAGTTTCACATTAGATGGAAGAATTAAATTATCCTCTCTGGCTCCTTCAATTCTGACATTTTGATTAAAAGAATATAGTGACTCTTTCCTTTTTATAAGTCAGGGTCCCATTTAAATCCCATAGACTAGGAGGGAAAGTGAGAATTCCATAGTTAATCTGTCCTCAGTCATCACGGGTCAGCCCTGTGTCACACCCAGCAGGAGGGTTTGCAGGTGAGTCATAGTCAGGAGACAAGGGCTGAGTCTGTCTACTCCCAATGTAATTCACTTTGTTCTCATCAGTAGCAATGGAAGATTTCACCCTTCACTTAATAAAGGCTCAGCAGATTTCAGATGAAAGACAGTCAGAAGTCAGAGGTCTACGCCTATCCTTTCCAGACACTTGGGAATTATACCTGATTTTCTTTCATATGTTGTATAAACATTTAGTAGCTGTAAATAAGTTGCTTAAAGATTTTCACATGGTGTCCTAACCTGTACATCAACTGTTTCTATTCTCCATAAATCACTCTAGTCCTACTAAAACTCCTCACATGTTTTACACAGTTGAGATCATAGTGCACATAAAATTTTATGTTTTGTTTTATGTTTCCCAGGTGATGCATATCTTTCATACTCATAATATTCACTAATATTATATAATATAATATATATCCAGTTCCTTAATATTTTCCCAACTTTGTATCCTCAGGTGACATCAAATATTTATTATGACATAGTGTGAAGAGTAAAATTTTGGGCACAGTCTCATAGAAACTGAAAACAGAATAGTTACAAGTGACCAAGGAGAGGTTGGCCAGTAGGTACAATGTTACGGTTATATAGTAAAATCAGTGTTGGTATAATATGGCACAGTAGGGTAAACATAGTTAACAATAAGGCCAAGTATATCTCAAAATAGAAGATTTTTAATCTACTCACAGTAAAGAAAGGATAAATTTTAAGGCAATGGACATCTCAAATATCCTGCTTTTATCATCACCCAACGTATGCATGAGTTGAAGCACCACACTGCACCTCATAAAAATGTATATGGATTATATGTCAACCTAAAATAGAATAACACTAATTAAAAAAAAAAGCTCGTTATACAGAAATATTTTGTTGTCTTTAACCATAGTCTTAGTGTGGATTTTTATGAGTGATATTTTTTATCCTAAATGCTATCTGAAACAAATACAGCATTTTTGTTTTTGTTTGTTTGTTTTTGTCTTTGTTTTTGTTTTTGTTTTTGCTTTTTGAGACAGGGTTTCACTATAGAGTTCAGGCTGGCCTTGGACTCATTTTATAGCCCAGGCTGACTTCAAACTCACAGTGATCCTCCTCCTCAGCCTCCCAAGTACTGCAATTGCAAGCACATGTCATCATGCCTGGCCAAATACAGCAGTCTATATTAATATAACCAATGAATCTATTGCAGATAAAATTTAGAAATTCCTGACAAAAGCAGATCATTGGGAAATAGTTAAAATAATTAAAAATCAAATCTTTCACATCAGAATTTGCAGAATCTGGTCAAAGAATTACTTAGAGCAAAAAATAAGACAATATTATACTAAAAGAAAATAAATTGGAGAAAATTCATTATATAAAAACCATTATTTCTAAGGCAAAATTTATGAAGACATTTAACCAAATCAAGTCATTAAATGTGACAGGTGATAAAGATCAATTCAAGGAATCCAATTAAGAATAAAAGCAGTAGTATGATCTTTATATTATTGTAAGGAGGATTTCAAAGAGTTGTAGTGAATGAAAAAGTTTCATCAGTGTGGGCAACTTTCTATCAAAAATCCAAACTATAATTCCAAAGGAAAGTTGAATAACCCCAAAAGCTGTCATCCCAGCTACTGGAGAGGTTGAGGCAGAAGGATTGCAAATTTGAGTCCTGCCTAAGCAATTTAACAAGACCCTGTCTCAAAAGAAAAAATGGGGCTGGGGATTTAGATGAGCAGTACAAGTGCCTGCCTGGCAAGCACAAGATCCTGAGTTCAATTTCCAGTAAAAAAAAAAAGAAGAAGAAGAAGAAGGAGGAGGAGGGGGAGGAAAAAGAGGAGGAGAAGGAGAAGAAGGAGAAGAAGGAGAAGAAGGAGAAGAAGGAGAAGAAGGAGAAGAAGGAGAAGAAGGAGAAGAAGAAGAAGAAGAAGAAGAAGAAGAAGAAGAAGAAGAAGAAGAAGAAGAAGAAGAAGAAGAAGAAGAAGAAGAAAAGAAAATGGGCTGAGAATGGTCCTGGATTCAATACCTAATATCATAAAAACAAAAACAATACCCACCACAATAATAATCATATAACTTAATTCAAGTAATTAATTTTTATCTGTTCAAATGTATAATAGAAGCAATAACCATATTTAGGAACCTTCCTAAATTAAGAGTATGCCTTTGTATGTGAAATATCTTAAAAGGTTTATACTTTTCCAAAAATTTTTACTCATCATATGTTCTGTTGTATGCTGCAGGAGAATTTTAATTATATCCTCAAGCGAGTGTATGCACATGCACACGCATGTGAACATGCACACGCACACACACCATGGCACTCATGGAGAAAGCTGGGACTCTAACCTTCGCAGTGTGCTAAGGATCTTGGCATCACATTGAGAATGTTAGAATGTTCTCCATTGATAAAGTGCATTTTGGTTGTGGTTATATAGATTTCCATAAGTTCAAATAATCTATCTCTATTTAGTCTAAAACCAAAACTTTCATTTATGTTTTCTTTGTGCATGAAAGCCATCATGGACCCATGGCTTGAGTACATATCAGGTAAGAGCTTTATTTTTGGTGTTGAGATTTTTCTAAAATATCCCTCTTGAGAAGTTCCACAAAGAGCATAAATCTGCCAGGTGTGGTGGCACATACTTGTAATCTCAGCACTCAGGAGGCTAAGGCAAAAGTACTGATGCAAATTCAAGCCCAGCCTGAACTTCATAGCGAGACCCCCATCTCAAACAAATAAAAATAAAAATAAAAATAAAAAACACAAAAAGGGATGGGAATAACTCTTAGTGTGAAGGTCCTTGGTTCACTTTCCAGTATTGAGAAAGAAAAAAGGAAGGAAAGGAGTAAGAAAGGGGAGGGGAGAGAGTAGAAGGAAGGAAGGAAGGAAGGAAGGAAGGAAGGAAGGAAGGAAGGAAGGACATGACATAAATAAACTTAAGCATAAGGCAGACACAGTTGCAACATTTCTCTGTGTTGAACACTCATCTGTAAAAAAAGGCTAAAAATAACTTGCTTGTATATTTTGCCTTAAGAAAAGTCAGGTCTATGATCAGGATTTTGATTAAATCAGATTTTCTTTAAATGCTGTCTTTACTAATGAAGTAGTTACTTTCCTTCTTCATAACTCTTAAAATAGCAGTAATTCCTGGTACTGAAACCTAGCCACAGGCTTCCATGTGTTTGCTTATTCTCTCTGTGTCTCTCTGTCTCTGTCTCTCTCACACACACACACAAGCACTTCAAATCATTCCTTATCATTTAAAGAATAACAGACTGGTTCTTCCTTAATAGCTGATGAGAGGAACAAATACTAATACAGCTTCTAAGGAAAAAAAACTTGCAAAATGGGTTCTGAATTACCCGAGCATGAATCTTTGAGAATTTACTAATTTACTAATTTTGTGAGCTCTTTTTTGTATCATATATAAAATACAAAACATAATAATAGCTACTCATAGAAGTGTTGAGTATCATATGAATTAACATTTCTAAGAACTCAGAGTAGAAGGTGACACATAGTTAATAGTCAATAATTGTTAGTTACTTCAGTGTATAAATAGTCATCGAATGTATATTGACTAAAAATGTCCTTAGCTAAGTATAATCCACACACCAGGATATGACCATAAAGTTAGGTCACAGTTCCTTCTTCTAAACAAAATGTGATGCAACTAATGATCTTGTGGTCAAAATTCAAACCAGGTGTGGTGCACATCACACATCTATAATCCCACCACTCTGGGAGGCTAGGGCAGGAGGATAGCAAATTCAAGCCCAGTCTTGGCAATTTAATGACTTAGTAAGACCATGTCTCCAAAACAAAACAAAACAAAACAAAACAAAACAAAACAAAACACCATTTAAAAATGAAGTGAGGTATAGCTTGGTGTGAAGATCTGTGCTTAATCCCCAGCACCAGAAAAAAAAAATCAGACATCTTCTATACATCTCTCAGATATTTATGAGATTTTCCCTACTGCTGATCTTTAGATATTAAGGAAACAGAAATTTTAATTATTTAGCCATCAACTTTTCATCATGCCACCATTCTAAAAATCTCCATTACCAATGACTCTTGGAAATCATTGCCTGGTTGGATCCAGTTATCGTCCAACGATCACCACCATTATACTCATCGAGCAACAGGTGGAAAAGATGATTTCTCTATTTTCTCATTGTTACTCAAAACATATCTGAATGAACACTATTCCTTTTGGTCTAATTTACTGAAATTGTGTGCATAATGAAAGGAAGGTGAAATACCAAAAAATAACTTTAGAAGGTTCTTGGCATGACTGACTCCTCTTCATTTAAAAGTAGGCTAAAATGTCATCTCCTCAGAGAAAACTTTTCAAACATCTTTCCCTGGCAGCTTCCTCCACCTCATCATTGCTTGATCATTCTTGGCCCCTTCTTCTTTGTTCTAGAGCATGACCTGAAGTTATCATTCACATTTATATGCCATATATATGATAAATATGAGATAATATAAACAAGTTTCATATACACATATAGGTAATTTGTTTATTAGTTTTCTTGTTTTATAAGAGAAATTCTTGTCTTTAGAGCCTAAACTAGGGTCTGCCTCATTACAGTGAATCAATGCACAGAACTAAATTTGCCTTAAGGAGCAGCTGATTTTCAGTTGTCTTTCTGCTCTCAATTTTCACATGACTCCCTGAAGCAAAGTTTTTTCTGACCCTCTAAACAAGATAAGCTTTCCCTATGAGATGATCCCTCTCTATTCTATTTATCTGAAGGCCTTCGTTAAATTATTTGTCTTTCCTACCTGACTGTCAAGGCAAAAATTATGCCTGTTTTATCTCATATTGTGTCCCTACCTCTAGAAGAGTTCATGATATGCATCTGGTGCTTAATAAACTTATCCATTAAAATGATATTCAAGTTGATAAAAAGATTGAATGTTTGAGGGCTGGGGATTTAGCTTAGCAACCTAAGCACCTGCCTGCTAAGTGTGAGGTTATGAGTTCAATCCCCGGTGCCGCAAAAAAAAAAAAAAAAAAAAAAAAGATTAAATGTTTTTTAGATGTCAGAGAAAACACAAAAGTGAAATTTTAAGAAATCACTCCAAAACAACACTGACATGACCAAGAGACTTTACATTTTTCTTGATTCTTTACATCTCTAATTTATGAGTCATTCTGTTCCCATCTTTGCTAAATATAACAAATTCTTTCACTGCAATTGTAAGAATCTTTCAAAAGAATACTTAGTAATAAATCCATCACTTAGCCCATAAGGTACTAATGGCTTCCATTAACAAATTTAATGGCTAAGAAAATAGTTTTCACATGTATACTTTCACAATATTCTGTAAGGCAGGAAAACAAAATATAATAGTCTTCTATTGATACATCTGGTGTCATCAGGAGAAAACTGCATTCATACTGACTTGTCCAACCAAGTCACCCTGCCTAAGGGTTCTCAGCCTTCAGGAATGTGAGGACAGCAGCACATTCTACACAAATGTCCACAGCCCAAGTGGGCAAAATCACTACTCAGCTCTTTTGGTGCTTAGGCATGAAAACCAGTTTCCATATATGTCCACACAACAGCACAGAACACCATTTACTTCTTTAAAAAAGACACCACTTTATCAAGGAACGTAAAAGCCTGAATAGACCCCGAAATATAACATGATCCTGAATGGACAGTTACCAAACCACTGATGTCACTTCTACAGATAATAATCTGTGAATTCAGTAAATTTCTACACAAAATTCATATAGAGCTAGTCATCATTTGGAGTATATATGTCTGAGAATACCTCAACTGATTCTTTTGCATTAATTAATGTTTAATTTTACACATTTATGAAGATAATGTGATAATACAATCCAAATGTGTTTAATTTTACACATTTATGAGGATAATGTGATATGCTGTCTAGCAATAAATCCACAAAGAAAATAATATTTATGCACAATGGAATACTGTTTAGCCATTAGGAATTATTACCTGTGATTTGCTCCAAAGTAGATAGAGCTAGGGGACATTATGTTACCTGAAATGAGACACAGAAAGACAACCTCTGCTTGTTCTCTCATACAGGGAAGTTAAAAAGTAAGAAAGTTCGCCTGAATGTAGAGTAGTGATAACCAGAGGTTGGGCAGTGGGAAAAGGGTGATGAAGGGAGGCTGGACTTGACCAGGGCAGACCACATGCGTGAATGGAAAGATCTCACTGAACCTCATTAATATGTATAATTAATACAAGCAAATGGAAAAGTTTATCGGAATGTAGACTAGTAGTGATTGCGAGAGACTTGGAAGAGTGAGGGCAGGGATAACTGAAGGAGGCTGATAAACGTGCACTCAAACACTGTTAGGCGGGATGCATTCCTCTGTTCTGCAGCACAGTGACTGGCTATAGTTCACAGTGGCTTAATTTACATTTTACGAATAACTAGAGGAGAGGAATTTGAAGGCTCTAAACACAGTAATGATAAAGGGATAGAAGCTTTGTCCTCATTTGATCAGTACACATTATACAAATGATTAAAATATCACACCACACCTTATAGTAGGTGTAGCCATTATATATTAATAAATGCTTAAATGTTCAAGGAGATGGAAATATTAACTACCATTTAATTAAACTAAAAAACACACTGTTTTGAAGTAGTTCAGTGTAATTGTAACTGTGATACATTTGCTCAGCCCTAACAGATTGTTTCTGCTTTGAAAAAAATCACTTATAACTGGGCATGGTGGTGGCAGCCTGTAATTCCAGCACTTGAAAAGCTAACACAGGAGGATCTCTGTGAATTTGAGGCCAGCCTCAGCTACTTAGTGAGTTCAGTGCCGGTATACACTAGCTCATAAGACACTGAAAATAATAAATTATAATAATATTTACAGTGCTCCAATTTCCTCATTAATAAAGTGCATGTGATTCTGGAGCATCCCTTTAAGGTTTAGGGGAGACAGCGACCACGATCATAACAAAAATTATAACTCCCACTCATAATTTACCATGTGCTCAGTATGGTGAGAAATATTTTATCCACACAGACTGACTTAAACCTCACAAAAACCTTGTAATATTGGTGAATTTCCAAAATAAAGAATCGAGGCACAAGAGATTGAATTACTTGCCAATGAAGACTGCATGACAGCTGCAGTTTGTTTGCTGAGCAGCCCCTGTGTTGTGGTTTGTACGGAGGTGGCCCCTACAAGCCTCATGTAGTCATGGAAGCGGCTCAAACTAGCGTTTGTGATTGATTCGTTGTCTAGTGCTGGGATTGGTGGTGTGAGTGCTGCACCCGCCCAGGGGTGGAGCTGGCATGCAATGCAAGATCCGGAAGGAGGGGGTTTTTTCTTTCTTTTATGGTCGCTCTTGATGCTTGGAGCCACCATAAACGGCTGCCCCTCAGCTATGCCACCCTGCCTAGGAACCAGCTCAGTATGGACTGAAACCCCCAAAACTGTAAGAAATAAACCTCTCCTTACTTCACTTTGGGTGTCAGGTATTTGGTCTCAGCAAGGAGAGAAAAGTAACCAAGACACCCTGGATGTGTGGGGTGCTACAATGCAGAGTGCTGGCGCCAGGATTAAATTCAAACTGGTAACATAATGCTCTACTATGGGTAAGGGCTATGATGGATAGTACAGATGCAAAAATACTGGTGAGCGCCTTCATAAGCAATTATGAATATGAAATTATTTCATTTCTAATTTCTTGTGTAGGATACAGGATGTAAAGTAAATGTTATTAAGCTTGTCAGAAACATTAATTCAAAAGAAAGACCATTTAATCAGGCTTGGAAGAATCACTAGATTGACACAAATAGAGGAGAAATGTCCAGAACTTTAGCTGAGTTTGATGAGCACAGGGTCACCCTTACCTTCCTTGTTAACATTGTATCTGCCTCATTCTAAAGAGGTATAATACTCTCTCTTAATATAGAGAAAAACAGATAAAGAAGCAGCAATATGACATGTGCTTTCTGTAAAGAAATACAGAGGTTCAAATTACACCTTTACATAATATATATTTTATGGTCCTCTCTCTGTTTCATCATCTGAGCATACTTGTTGTAACCCTTTTCATGAAATTGGTGTGTCCCTTAAAACAAACATTGCACTTCTTTTTTGGTGTCCTTAAAAATAATTCAGAATCAGCTTAGTAATAACAGCCTCATATGCTTATCTAGGGCTTATGATGTGCTGGGCCCTGTGCTAAAGTTATATTGTCTGCCTCGTCTAAACCTCCCCGCCACTTTAAGAGCAGTATTAGCATGATTCCACTTCTTAGATGTTGAAACTAAGTCATAGAGACATTTTGTAATTTGCTATAGGCCACACAAGTGAGTTAAAAATCAAAGTTGGATTGAAACAAGGAGGCCCTGGCTGCATGCTAAGTTTTTTATTTTTTTTGTATTAGGGATTGAACTCATGACCTTGTGCTTACCAGGCAAGCACTTGAGCTGTTGAACTAAATCTCTGGCCCTACATGCTAACATTCTTAAATGCATCAATTCCTTGATGAAAGTTAGTGTGGAATCCTTAACAACTGATCCTCTAAACTGAAGTCTTTGAAAGCACACTACACTTTACTTTAACTTTTGAGTTCATTCTACATGACTGTCTCTAAAATTTCATTTTTGTGACTAATTCAACATTTCTCTAATTCAAATTCTAGCTTTAAGCCCCCTTGTTAAACACTAAGCACTTGTCTTAACATTTCCCCTTTGATTTCTATAACATGCTGCCTTACATTGTAGTTATTTGGGGATAGAAATCATATTACTTCTGTATTACCCAATACTAGAGCTGCCATTAATCAAAGCAACCATTTAATAATGATTTGGAACAAACTGGACGTGGTGGCAAATGCCCATAATTCAGGCACTCAAGAGCCTGAGGCAGGAGTGAGGTGGATAGAAGAAATAAAGGATAGGAGGAAAGGAGAGACGAAAATCATAACTAAAACTTGTACTTTGTAAGAAGATTGCACCTTCCAGGACTCAGTTCAAGTCACCCAACCAAGCCCCATGCTGACATTCCTTGGCTACATTTACAATTCTTCCCTGCAGACCCATCACTGAGAAGCCATAAATTGACTTAAAAAAGAAAGTAAGGTATAGGATCTGGGCCCTAAGATAAGGACTGTCCCATTTTCAACAGTCCTTGGCCAGATTTACACTCTTGCCCTACCAGACCCATCACAAGAAACCGTACATTGTCCCAATTAATATAGTTAACAACAGGTTGAGCTAATCCAGGGAACGTTTAACTCACCTATTTGAAAAAAGTATTGCCTGTGCAGTGAATAGGCTGGAACCCTTCTGAGGGAGGGAGGAGTGGGTAGGCACTTTCATCCCTAGCTTTACAACCACTCAGGAAATGTGTAAAGGTACCTAGTTCCAAACTATAATGCATCTCAATTCTTTGAACACCTACACTCCTCTCTCTCTCTCTCTCTCTCTCTCTCTCCAAAACAAGGTCTTACTATGTAGTTCAGGTAGACCTTGAGCTCATTACGTACCCTAGAATGGCCTCAAACTCATGATAATCCTCCTGCATCAGCCTCTCAAGTGTTGGGATTACAGGCATGCACACCTGGCTTCACACTCCTCTCTGGAGTGCACCCTCTATCTTGCTTAATGAACACTAATTTTGCCTCTTTCTGAGGTGTGCTGGAAGTTCTTTTTCTGCAGTGGGAGTCACTCAGCCAGCTACATTGTGGTGGACTAGGTTTGGGAAACTCTCAGACTCAGTCCAGTGACAAAAGATTGTCTGGGAGTTTGTGGCCAGCCCAGACTGCCTAGTAAACTCAAGGTCAGTCAGAACTACAACATGAGATGCTGTCTCAAATAAGAGTCATTATTATTATTGTTATTATTATTATTATTATCAGAATAAGGACAATGAATGAATAACAGAATAACAGAAAGAAGAATGCTGTTGATTAGGCAACAACTCATTTAGTTAACAGCCTATAAACATTGCCAAGTTCTGGAAAGTGAGGTACCTTAGTCCCATAATCACTAGACAGGGTGTAACTCTTCCAGCAGTCCTAGCTTAGTAGTTCAGAATTCCCCCTTCCTTTAGGGCTTTCTCTCTTTGATATCTGCCATGATCAGTGGCAGGATCAAGTGGAGCCTGCAGCCTTCCCCACTTACAATTGTGTCCCCACTTGGAGTGAAGTTCTTTCAACGATCTTACCATGGAGATCACAGATGACAACTTTCAAAATAAACATTCATCCATGTCAAACACAGCCATAAGATAATTGTAGAGAACAAAATTAAACAAGTTTGTGAAAGGCAAGTTTTGAGTTCTTAGCTATTAAAAGTCACAAAAGTATTATCAACAAAAATATTTGTCAAGCACTTTCCTCATCCTAGTAAGAAAAGTGTTACTTTTATTTCTATGCTATACTGTATGCAGAATTTAAGTCATGTGCTCAGCTAAACATAGCTAAATAGAACTGGAATGTGAACCCCGATTTTCCTGCTGTGAAAATCATTTTGTTAAGCATTGTATCTCTACAATGCTTCCTAAGGAGAGTGTCCCAAACTGTCCCATCAATGACCCTCTGTCCCTCTGTCAATGGATTCAGTACCTATGACTCCTTTCCCTGCTGTCTTCCCATTCAGCTTTCCTCATTCCCTGGATGATTTCAGAAATGGTGGTAGGCACAATTTTTGCTCCTTCTTTTCCTCATTCAAAATTCTCAGAACGCCTGGTACCCTCTCATCACTTGAAGAGGGTAAGTAGAAAAGGTGTCGAGAGCCAAATCACAGCACTGACTCTGGAGACTTCCTCCACAGCCCAAGAAAGGCAGACTCAAGACGTGATGACCCTCCCTCACACTACTGCATAGCTGTGCTGACTTGACTCAGTGTGAGAACTGTCAGTGAGGAAGAATCTCCATCCATTCATTGTATCCTTGAAGTAGTTTTTATTAGTAGTGATATTGGCAACAACAATGATGGATGACTAGCATTTATTGACATCTTCTCTTTTTCTCAGTATTTGATAAGTGATATTCTTTATTTTACTTAACTCTCAAATCCATATCATGATCTTAAATAGACATTATCACCATTGAATTGATACTGAAACAAAAGCTTATTAAGCCTATCAACTGGAGTTTGAATAGTGGTCTTTGGGACTCCAAAGCCCTTATACACACCTTTTCCCAACTTGCAACTGTTCCTCTCCATCAAAGCATAACTAATATTTGAGCATAAATATAGCACTGATGTAGTGTCAGCATGTACACACATGCAGGCATATAAAGTCTTCATATTTATACATTATGCAATTCCACACCTACAGGTATTTTCTCACAGTGCCTTTCAAGTTTCACTCAGCAGCATTATGATCAAGCAAGTTGAATGAATTCTACAAATAGTGTTGATAGCTGATGCAATTCAGCAGAAGCCTTCTACAGCAAGTTGTGGTGGCTTTTTGTAGTTAACACTTTGACCTAGTTTTCACTTGTTCACATCAATCATGACTGTGCAGTTATTTTACTTTGTAGAAGAGATGCAGTCTTTGATGATTTGACAACCATCTGAAGTTAGAAACTAGCCAAAGAAAAAGAGTACAAAAATGGAAAAAAAAAAAAGAGTACAGAAATGAATCTTGGCTCAAACTTCAAAGCCCATGCTTTTTACATTACTTCCTTCTGCCTCCTTTCATGTATTTCATGGCTTTTTCCTGGTTCTAAATTAGTCCCTATACTGTGTAGCTGCTGAGATTGGCCTTTTGTAGAGCCAAACATTTCCCCAGTTAGAAATCTACAGCCAATTTTATAATCTGTTGTTTTTGCATAGGGTCATCCTTAATTTTTCTCTTAGTCTTTTACTTCTTAAAATGCCTGGATGCAGTCCAAGGCAAAATGTGTCGAATGGCTCTGTGCCACCCAATGCTGAGTCAGTGAATGTGGGGTTTGTGTGATTGAAGGCAGATGATTACCAATCCTCTCAGTAGTCCTGGGGCTAAGAGTTCAACAGAACAGCACATTGCATGGACTGTTTTTGGCTGTGACATTGCATCACCCCTACTTCCCAACTTTGTCTTCCACATGGAAGAGATGGAAGAATAGAAGGTTTTCTCCATCTGAAAGCTTACATCTACAGGTTTTCTCTGCTTGCCCTTCTTCTGATAACACACTTTCAAATGAATGAGTTACTCAATGATAATTCCAAGATATAACTTCTTGTGAATTAGTGTTAACTCCTACACACTACTCCCTGTAACTTCATAAAGAACTGTGGTCCCAGTCTAGCTGGGTGAAGCCACATCTTGAATGTATAAACAATTCTACCTTATAGCACGCTGAGGCTGGAGAATAAGTTAGATCTCAGAACCTATTTTCCAAGGAACATGGGACAAATCACCATTAGACCCTACTTCTACTACTCTGAACTATTCTTGACCCTTACAAGAGAACAGCTGTTCTCCAAAAGAGCCTACAAGATATTATGCTGCTACAACTTTTAGTTCTACACCATGACCTACTGTTATACGTAAGACAAAACTCAAACTCCTTGCAATTTCTCCTTAATTAGATTTTATTTCTTGACAAATTCAAGATTATCAGTTAATGAACACTCAACAGAGGAAGACTTTCTTCCGTGAAATATTTTTATTCAGAGTGAAAACCTGAGAACAGCCAGAAAAATATGTTTACTGAGAAAGTTGGCAGGCTTTAAGATAATCACCCCCCCCAAAAAACACACACACACACACACAAAACAAAACCAAGAAGGTCTTCATGAAAATCTGAAAAAACGCATTCACGGTCTAGGGTAGTGGTGGCACACCTGTGGCACACGTGTCTCAGACCCCTCTCTCTTCACGTGCAAGCCAAATCACCCCAGCAGTTGAGCATTGTGAGCATTGAATAACATTTCTTTTTCTTTTTCTTCTACACTAAAACTTCAGTATTCAGGTTTAATAACAGTGCTGGCATTTCACAATAAAGAAGTGGATTTTGGGTTGCCATTTAGGCATTTGGTCTCTCAAAGGTTTGCCATCACTGACCTAGGTTGTAGCTGTCTTTAACAGAAAACAAGATTGTTTGGCTCAAAGTCAAGTCATGGAGTTTTAGTTAATTTTTGTTTTTAAAATATTTAGAATTTTTAATATTATACCATCTTTGAAGCTAAATTAAAATGCAAAGTAAACTATTCCAAGATTATTCTTTAATTCATATAGTATGAGGAAAGTAATTCCCAAAATGGAGAGTGTTCCTAGAGTCCCAGATAAGTAGATGTCATAGCCAGGACAACAAGTCAGGTCTCTGAACTGTGTCTTAGTTGCTTTCCAACCATGTGCTATGAAAAACCAATTTCTTTTTCTTTCACCTTTCTGTATTTGTTTTCTATTTATTAGCAAACAAACATTTTAAATTAAATAAAAATATGTACACTTGGCTACTGGTAGATCTAACAGACATATAGTTACCTGGTATGATTGATACATAACTGCTGGAAGACTTATTCTCCATTCTGTACTTATCACATTGCAGACTATAGTAGTGCTGGTTGTGGTGATGCACCCTGTAATCCCAGCACTTGGGAACCTGAGGCAGGAGGATGGCAGCACCTTGGGGACTAACCTAGGGTACATAGTGGAGTCAAGGCCAGTCTGAGCTATGCCTTGTCTCAGAAAAACAAAAGAAAACAAACAAACAAACAAACATCCAGTAGCAGTTGGTGAACCAGTGCCAGCTTCCAGACAGCACTTGAGTAGTGGTGCTCCACATGTCTTGCCTAACTAGCCACCCTTCCAGGTTCACAAGATTCTTCTCCACAGCAAGCTGCCACTTGACTTGTGCAATTCCTAGCCAAGCAGGCTGTTGCCACCTCCAAATGCAATCCTTTCTTCCTTGGATATTAACCTCACCATGAACTCATTTCCTCTCAGGAGCCCAGAGAAATAGATCCTAGAAGCCACTTTAGTCATAGGGCAGCAGGCCACTCATGCTGGGTATATGAAGAAATTTGAAAAATATCCAAAATGACCAACCCACTATATATACATACATATATAACATTAATATTACTATTATATATAATATAGCTTTGTGGTTTATTGATGTTTTCATTAATCTGCTTCCAAGAAGTAACATGTTGAATGATAATTGCTTTTCCAAATTTGCCTTGTGGTTTCCTACAATCCCTGTCAGCATGTCTCAACTTCTCCTGATTCTTTCTACTCTACATAAAATAATACCTTCAACATATCATATCATTTCTTTGCTAGTTTATCCCCACTGCAGAGATGAGGAACCTGAGAGAAAATAGATCGGCTCAGCTTTGAACTCAGGGAAACTGAGACTCTATGAGATCTTTATGTGTGAATCTATAGGAGGCTACCCTTGGCCTGCAGAAGAGACCTGGCATTAGAAAAAGATCCTAGAATCTTCAGACTAGAATGAGAACTTGGGCATCAGGGCTAGAGGAGGAACTCTTATGAGCATATGCAGTGTGGGAAAGTGAAGGGTCAAGCACTAAAGGGCACTGAGCACTATGATCTGACACTGATCAGTACATTTCCTCAATAATTTGCACATGAATTGTTACCTAGAGCATCTTGCTCTCCATCTCTTGTGGAACAGCAAGGGGTGATCCACAAAAGGGTTAGAGGTAGATTCTATTCAAAATACTATGCTGGTGCTAAGGAAGGGGAGGGAACTGGAAAGTATGCTCCATCGGAACGGTATGTCTGGGGAAACAGTGGGGAACGATGTGGAAACCAAAACCCGCAAGGCAAACACTCCATCAGTCTGGAGATCTCTGAAGAGTTCTCATGGGAGGCCATGGGGAGACTTGTTCTTTGTTGTTCAAAGGGATGAAAGTAGGGCAGGCAGGTGAGAGATACAGAGAAACATATTTCAGACTCATTAAAGAAGGATTTCCCACAGCCAGAGCTCAAGGTAGAACTGGAAAAACCATTGGGAAAAACCCAGGTTCCACACAGGAGGGATCCTCGCTATACTCAAGAAAGACTCTTAGTGCTTTCCCACGGTTTTGAGAAAGGATGTGAGGATAGAACAGGTGCTTTTCCTGGTTGGGCAAGAACTGTGGGACAATAGCTATGTGGTTCTCAGACAGTTCTCCTTCTGGCCAGTAAAGTAGGTAACATGAAGACCAGGACTGAGTGTTGTGCCAACAAACGTGTTCACAAAGCAGTGACTCTGTGCTCTGAGACTTGAAACTGAGTGTTCTCTAACTCTGGTTCCAAGTCCCTCTTACACCTGAAATTGACCAAAATCAGTGCCACAGAAATCTGGTGGGAATGACGTCAAAGTGCTTAGTGGAGCTCTCACCAACCAGCTGTAAGACTCACCCCTGCCACATCCCTTATAAATGCCCACTTAGTCTTCCTACGCACCGTCACTGATAAGGAGCTGTCAACTTCACAAGGCAACTTTCCACGTTTCAAGCATTACCACTGTTATTGATCAAAGATAAGAATAGCTAACATTTATTAAGTGCCAAGCACAGTGTTAAATATTTTCCATGCATTAAACCATTGAATCCTTGCCGCAAAGTCATTAAATAGGTTTCAGTATTATCCTCATGTGGCAACAATTTAGGAAATTAAGCATCACAATGTCAAGAATGCACTCACCATTACACACAGTGCTAACGTTGTCTTCAAAGAATATAGTTCTCCCACATATCAATCGCTCAATTTATAACTTCATTCGCAGCAAGTTTCAGAATCACCTTTATTATTAACTTTTTTTATTTCTTTAAATGATCCACAAGAAAATTAGACAACTACTTTAAGCGCTTCTTATACACTTGAAATTGCCAAGCTGCTGTACTTGTGATGTTTTCCCCTAATGTATATTAAAAGAAATTCACAACTAATGAAAGTTTGCAAGAGGTCCATCCATGGAGTAGAAACATCTTACATGATGACAATTTTTTTTTTAGTCTAGAATTATTTATTTGGCAGGTCTCCATTTATCCAAGATACTACTTTAAACTAAGAAAGTAAGAACAGAAAAAAATATCATTTTGAACTTATTTAATTTCATATCTTGTCTGGTGAGGAGCATTTGAGGAACTCTACAAACATCTGTCAATCTTGACACTGCTTTTATATGTACCATATTTGGGGAAATATCACTCTAAAGCTGTATTAGTTCTCAATTCAAAAATGTTTGTTTATGCCAAGAATCTGAAGGGTGATTTTAGCATCTGAGAAATCTGACCATATCCCTGTTAAGGTTTTTCCAGGTTCATCATTTCCTGTCACTCCAGTGTCACGGGCAGGGTTCCTAGGTTCCTCTAGAACTTCTAAGCCATGCAGTTCTTGCCTGAATGCCCTTCTTTGTGGCTAAAGTTCTATAAGAATATGTATAACCTGGGTTGTACAGCCCAGGATCTTCACATTTATATCGAGTAACTGCTTCTATGCTCAGGCCGGGATCCATCCAGAGCTGGGAACAGGCCGTGGTGCCTGTGAACAGTCTCAGCACAGAAGACACAAGCCCTTCCTCATCACTTACCATGTTTCAGACATCACTCAACCTGTAAGAGGCTGAGAATACTCAATTGAAAAATGACTCCAATAATTCTTGGACTGACAGCCTCTTAGGATGATTATGAGGTAGTCAGAGACAACTGTAGGAAAAAAGGACAAATTCTTGGGCTTTGAACCTGTGACAAATTAAAAGCACAATTTGTGTTTTCTTCGGAGATAGAGACTTAAGAGCAGCTTTTACTAAAGCTTTTTTTAGTACATGTATGTGCATAATGTTTACATTCCTTGTGAGGAGTTGATGTATGTACCTAACACACCTTAATTCCTTTAAACACTCCTTTCCTTTCCTTCCCTCCCACCTTTTACCCATCTTTTAATCCCCTTCCTTTTCTGTACATATTTATAATATATAATGTTTACATTCCTCAAGTGTAGCAGGTATGTGCACATAACGTATCCCCTCTTCCCCTACTCCCTCCCCCTTCCCTCCACCTCTGGATTCCCTTCCCCTTTGAGAAAAATCTATCTGCCTACTTCCTATTATCTGCCTTTTATTTTGCTTTTGATGCTTTTGATTTCTCATTTAAGAGAAACCATGTGATATTTAAGCTTGTGTGCTGATTTACTTCCCCTAACATTATCGTCTCAAGGTGCATCCATTTTCCTACAAATGACCGAAATTTATTTTTCTTTAAGACAGAATGGTACACCATTGTACATAAATACCCCATTTTCTTTATCCATTCTTCTGATAATGCTGTAAACATAGGTGTGCATGCATCATTGTAATAGGGTATCTTTAATTATTTTTTTATTTTAATTTTTTTTTTTTTTTTTTTTT
>RJWT010001063.1:0-52763 GCA_004365215.1 Cuniculus paca
AGGCCTGTCTGCCACACCACCCTGCCTTGGAGTCAGCCAGTGATGGACTAAAACCTCTACAAACTGTGAGCCCAATAACCCTTTTTGCCCTGAATCAACTTCTAATAGCCATTTATCCAATAACTGAGATTCATGAACTCAGGAATCCAGAGGTGGAAATTACCCTTAGTGATCATTAGCAAAATTTTTACTTCTTGCCCCTGCAACCTTATATTCTTCTTATCTAGAGGTCTTAATTCCAACGGGAAAAATGCTTCCACCATGTCTTGGTTACTTTTCTTTGGTTGCTGAGACAAAATACTGGACACACAAAATTAAGGAAGGAAAGGTTTATTTCTTACAGTTTGGAGGTTTCAGTCCATATCCAGTTGGCTCCAAAGCAGGGTGACATGGCTGAGGGGGCATCTGTTCATGGCAGCTCACAAGCAACAAGAGCAAAACAGGGCAAAGAGTGGCAAAAGAGACCCAAAAACATGCCTTCTTCCCTCCCTTATATAGTATGCAGGCTGCACCCGTGGATGGGTGCAGCACTCACACTGATAATCCTAGCACTAAACCCAGCACTAAGCCCAATGCTAGGCAATGAATCAATCAAGAATGCCAGATTCAGCTGCTTCCATGACTACGTGAGGCTTGTGGGGGGCCACCTATATACAAACCATAACACACCAGAAGACACAGCAATGATTCCACTGAGCTGGAAGTTATCACTGCCACCTGTCACATTGGGCCCCTCATGTCTCTAAATCAATGGCAAAGAAGAGAGTTACTGTGTTGGCTGAGGTGATTGATCCTGGCTGCCAAAGAGAAACTGGACTGCTACTCCACAGTGGAGAAAAAGAAGAATATGTCTGAAATACAAGAGATCTCTCAGAGCATCTCATAGAATTATCATGCAGTGTACTTAAAGTCAATGGGAAACTACCACAACCCAATCAAGATAGGACTCTGGCCGCCCTGCCAGATAAACAACCACAATGTGCTGAGAACTTGCGATGGGAAAGGGGGATATGGAATGGGTAGTGTAAGCAGGTAGCTATAAATGTCAGATATGACTATGTGATCAGTTTTTAAAGTGAGGACTAAAACTGTCATGAGTGCTTTATCTTTATCTTGTTATGAATGTGTGTATATGTTTGCATCCTTCTCATCGCCTTATCATATAACATAAGATGTACTGACTTTATATCTTAACATCTAAGTATTTTTAACTTTGCCCCTTTAAATTATAGGAAATCAAGGAGAAGAGTAAAAAATCACTCAAAGACTTAGATTCTTCTCCTGGGAAAAGGGTTAGCATGTTTCAGCTGTACACAAGATAGTTGTAGCATGTTGGGTTGAATTATGGCCTTGTTATTGCCTTTGCTTGAAGATTAGGGATGGCTTAGGGAGAAGTGTATGGGTGCCGAGTTGACAAGGGGTGGACTTACAATGGTTCATTTTATGTCCAACTTGGGAGGGCTGTAGTGGCCAGATGTTTGCTCAAAATTTTGAGAATATTTCTATATTTTTGTGAGGGTGTTTCTGTGTGAGATTTACATTTAATCAGTAGAGTTTGATAAAGCAGGTTTGTATTCTATAATGTGGGTAGACCTCACCCGATCAGTTGAAAGCCCAAATACAACAAAAGGATAACTTTGCCTTAAACAAGAGGAAATTCCAGCAGCAAACTGCCTTCAGACCTCATCTGCAGCACCAGCTCTTCTGAGTCCACCCGAGACTGCCTTTGATTGAATTGCAACTTTTCCCTTGATCTTGAGCTGGCAACCTTCTCCAGATTTTAGACTTGCCAAGCCTCCACAATGTTATGACCCAATTATTTAAAAGAAATCTTTCCCTCAGAAGGTAGGCAGAGAAGTAGGTAGGTAGGCAGGTAGGTAGGCAGATATATAGATGATAGATAGATAGATGGATAGATAGATAGATGGATAGATAGATAGATAGATAGATAGATAGAAACTGATTTAAATGGCTGCATCTATCTATAGGTCCTATTGGTGCTGGGTCTTTAAAGAACCATAGTACACTTGCCTAAGATTATAAAGCCCTAAAGAGTAGAATTGACTTGGATTCTTACAGCCTGGTACAAGAATCCATAGTTTTGAGGTTTACAGCCTTGTTAGTTTTTATCAGTGCAGTTGGTAATGTCCATTTTAAAGCCAATAGTGCTAGCTTTTCCCATTTAGTCATGCAAGTTGATCATATTGGTCAGGTGATGCAAACTGTCCATGAAGCTAGCTGCTATAATCAACAAATCCCAAAAGTCAAAGCCGAACCACCTTGCAAGCTGACTTCTTGCATATGTAGCAGTTTGACTGGGGTAATCCTGGCTGCCAGATGACTTCCTTCACACAGTCAGTCATCCAGGGACTCAAGCTGCTGCAGACTCTGCTGTCTTCAACATAATGTCTAAGATCACCCTGGGTCTTGACTCCAGTGCAGCCAGGCAGAAGGGCAAAGGAGTGTAGTGAGTCATGCACAGGAAGCTTTTATACTCACTACTACTGCCTTAAAAAAAGAAAAAAAAAGTTTAACTGTGTTAATTTGAACTTATTTTTTATGGATGTATATGGAGAGTTTCTAAGTTTTATTTTATTTCAAATTCCTTCAATTAACAAGGTATAAAGTGAAAGGCAGGTACACTTCTTAATGAATCAGCTGAATTGACTGGAAGGACTGTTTTACGTGGATGTTAAAAAAGAGTTGGAGATAAAGTTGGGTCAGGACCAGATTAGAGAAGGCCTTGAACGCCTGACCAAAGAGCTTGGGCACTGCCCCATTAAGGATCTCAGATTCTCTTCCTTTGAACCAACATCCGGGGATCAATGGGCCACCTTAAAGTCCACCTGTCACATAGTGAAATTAAGCAACTCTCTCCAGGACACGCTGCTCATGAGCAGCACAGACAGGACTTGACCCAGACTCCCCCTCCTCAGTTTCTACTCTCAGGCTGCTCTGCCCACATGAGTCTTACTCATTATAATTCTCATTTCAAATGAATACATTTGCCTCTGTGTCTTCAGCAAGGCACTAAGCTACTCCCCTGGAACAAAAGGAACCCTGCTTCTCATTTGCAGAGCTGAAGATCAGACTCCGACACATGCTGACTCCACACAGGGGATACCAGTCCCATCCACAAAACTTCTCCGCTGATACCTGCTCTGGCTCTACCTTCAAGTCACACTAATAAACCTAACAGGCTTGCACAAGCAGGGAAAGAGAACTTTTCAGAAAGCTGGACGTTTTCTCTGAGCATCACAGGCAGGAAGCACATGGGCGGGAACAAATGGGAAAAGGCTCAGTGGAAAACAACTGGGAGAAAGCCTTATACTGCTGGGATGTCAGCCTTGGATGGACCCCAGCAGCAGCTGATTCTCTACAACATAACAGGCTGGAAAAAAAAAAAAACCACATCTCTGTAAAAATAAAGAAAAGCCTAACCAAGTGCAGCTGCCATCTCCCAATAATTAGATTTGGAGGATTATTGCTGAGATGAATGGAAGATATCATATGGTCACTGCTAGAAATATTCGCCATCCCTGTCTAACTACACTGCTAGACACTAGAGTTCTTAGCAGACCCACATATGTTTGCTTTTAATTAAAATGTGCTGAATGAACTGTTAGCTGCACTGAAATAATGAAGAAAAGCAACACAAAACAAATCGGCTAATTGACAACTCCAAACATTCCGTTTTATACCCTTCAGTTATGTTAATGGAGATTTCCAGTATGTCCTAGTAGAAATAATAATTACACAAACACAGCTACATAATAGTCTAAGAGATAGATAAAAATATATTATAAATAACGACAGTGGCAGAAACCACAAATGGGTCAAAGGATTACAAATTTATTCTCAGTCCCCATTCCAATGAGTATTTTTTGAATGCTCATTGCTTATTAAGAGCCAGGCTTTCATGGACTAATGCCTATGATGAGATCATCCCAGTGTTTTCAAACACACGTTTTAGTATAAAATGGTATGAGTATGGAGGTACTATGCAGAGTATGTCTCCCACCACATGGTGAAGCAAAATAGCCAGCAACTCTTCAAGAGAAAGATGAGGATTTTAAGTCTTTTCAAAAGCTAGTGTATGTGAAGGCAGAGAATCTGGCCAAAATCTTGACAAATTACATTTTATTCAGTGCACATGAAGCTAGCGCAGCTGCCTGAAGGAAGATGTGTCCTGGGATTGTTTATGTAGCGCACGCCATATTCCAAGTAGACCGTAAACAAGGGGTTTATTGGAAGCCTTTCCAAAGATCATGGCAGAATTTCAGCCATGAGATAACCAGAATTGTAGCCAAAAGTGGGAGTGATGGCAACTGTCAAATGTCTTTGGATATTTCATGGAAATTAATCCCTTGGCTGAGTAGTCTCTAGTGAATGGAGGAGAATAATTCAAAGTTACTGAACACCCCTGCTCTTAACTGGAGGGGCAGGATCTCAATGGGGTAAATTGACTCTGATGCACTTTGAGTTTATTTACAACTAACTGCAAAGCTTCAATTTCATCCATATTCAATCAGAGAAAACTGTGGCTCATCCAAGACAAGATGGGAGCCAAATTTGGGGCAAGGCAAAGGGTGACATCATCTGAAAAGGCTGGAAATGAAGTGCAAATTTGAATATCATCTGTATACAAGTGATAATTAAAGCTGCGAGAGTCAGTCTGCGCCAAGAGAGAAAGTCAATAAAAATGAAGAACAACAGTGTCCCAAGCCACGTGTTACTTCTGAAATGAAGATTTTTTTTTTTTCGGTTAAATAGGTGGGGGTAAGAGTTTCCTGCTGAAAGAGCTCTAAAACAGACACTGATCACTTGCAAGAAGGCTAGAACCCTTTGCAGGTAGTCTCTGAATTGCTTGAACACTGTGCAAAGTGATGGCTTTTTTGCAAGCTGTCAATGCCTAGGAAACAGGAAGTCATTCCATTTAGTTTAGGGAAGACCCCCATCGTCCAAGTAGATTGATTATATTAGTAAATAATGCCCAAGAGAATCACCAATTCAAGTTGACACTTGATTGTCCTTTTCAAGTCTGGTGTTAAATTTGGGCAGGAAACCCAATTTGTTTTCTTCGAGGAGCTCCTTGATTTTATTCATGCAGCGAAGAAACAGGAGCTCCATTCTGAGCTGCATTTGAACATGTTTCCAGTGGAATAACTCAAGTAAGATGCAACTTGAAGCCAGTGAATTGGAGACAAGTCCACAAGAAATTTTTCATTAGGAAAGAGAGGTTTTCACTCTTCTACTTCTTCTAGCGATCACCACAGGTTCTTTTTATTTTTGACTACCAACTATCTTTCCAGTTCATAAAATATTCTTAAAAACATCAAGTTCTTCAGTAGCTCAGGCTGAGTAGGGAGTGATCTTAACCAGGAATGACAGTTGCTATGAGCAGAAAGGTATCCCTGCCCTTCATATGTTGATTTCCTAAACTCAAGGGCCTAGAATGTGACTGCAGAGTTAAGATCTTCTAAGTGGTAATTACATTAAAATAGAGTCAGTAAGGTGGGACCTAATCCAGTATGGCTAGTGTCCTTATAAGAAATGAAAATTAGGACACAGAGAGGCATAGAGTGAAGCCTCAGAGAGAAGATGCCCATCTACCAGCCAAGGAGTGAGGCCTCAGAAGAAACCAACCAGGATACCAGGAGCTCAGACTGCTGGACTACGGAACCGTGAGCAAATATATGAGGTGTGATACAATAAATAGTGTGCTTAAATTTTCAAAAATTATTATAGTAAAAGACACATTGCCATTAATTCTCCTAAAAACACTTCCTCTCACTTTAAAGTCCCTTATTTCATCCTTGTTGCCCCTTTCTGAAAGCAGTTCTGGAGGTCTCTTTCATAAGTGTAATTAGTTGCACTGTCGTGGCTGCCTTGATGTCCTGAATTAATTCAAACATTCACATTTCATGGTCATTTTGACTTTGGAGAAGAACCAAAATTCCCATGGTACCAAGTCAGGTGAGTAAGGCAGATGAGGACACAATGTAACGTTTTTACGAGCTGCCTTTCCATTCGATGGTGCTTGGCAGTAGCATATACCATATTTTTTTATCACACCTGATAAAGACACTCATGAATGTCATCAATACACTCAGAAAATAGCAAGCACACCAGGCTAAATGTGTTCAAAATGAGGGAGAATACTTTAAGAGTGATTAATGGCCATGTGTCTTTTACTGTAATAAAATTTTCTAGACTTAAACATTCACTGTATTTGCTGATCACCCCCATATGTGTTATGTAAGCCATCCAGTCTGTGATACTTGGGTATGGCAGTGTTAGCAGACTAATCAAGTGGGACAGAAGAAATAATCAAGCTTATGTACTCTCCACGGAAGCTTCTTGCCTTTAATATCTTCTCTCATTTTAGAAATAGGCGTACCCCACAGATTCATCTGTTGTATCATCTTGACCACATTAATGAATATATATATATATATATATATATATATATATATATATATATATTTTAAAGTTTTTAAACTTTTCTGGACTTTAGTCTCCTCATTTCTAACTTGGTATGAAAAACACTTGGTTCTTAGAATTGTTAGTCTGGGAATAGATTCTCAATAAACTACAAAAAACGTTTGTCTATCATTCCTTGTGTAATCATAAAATAAAATGGCTTCCCAAATATTTTTTTTTCCTCAAAATATTCTATTACAGTTTGAAGCTAGCCCAGTTTAGCTATTTACTATGTGACTCTGGACAAGTTACTTAGACTTGTGGTCCCTCACAACCTGCTTCCTAAGGCTGTGAAGATTAAAACTCAGATGACAGCTGTCTGGAGACGCTGGCAGAGGGCCTGGTGCATGGTGGGAGTTCAGCACAAGTTGCTTTCATCCTCCTAAAGCACCAGCCGGTTATTCACTCGCTGAGAAATATCTATTGCTTTGGATATTATACTCCTTTACTTATTTATGCTCCTTCTCATTCTAAGAGGATTTTAGGCAGCTCATAAATATATCTGCAGAATAAATTAGTCCTGGTAAGGAAAAAATAGTGTGAAGTAATAGAAGTTATCATTGACTGCTTTCCTGTAATAAATTCAAAAGGAGTTCATAAGGCTGATCCCTAAAGCAACCTATAGTTGCATGAGTCCAAAAATACACGGAGAAGGAGAAATATTTTACTAGAGAGCTCAAGACGAAATGAAGTCCCACTGTGCAGTTCCTTCATAGTTTAACTTCACCCAGAACTAAATTTAAAGTATCCTCAGGTATGGGTGGATTAACCGCCTTTTTTTTTTTAACCTTTTTTTTCCTCTTTAAAATTTTAAATTATACAGGAAAATACAAAGAGTATTATAACCGAGCTTCTATGTCTACTACTCAAAATTGGATACCATTCATATTTCACCATATTTCCTCCCAATATTTGTTAAAGAAACAAAACTCTACAGTCAAAGTCCTGTTGAACCAATCAACAAGGCAGCAACTTCTAAAGAGATTCGATGGCACCTTCCAGACAGTTAAATGCTTATGTACATATAGGTTTTGATACAGACTTAAGTGTAAGTTTCATGCCCATAAATTTTATCACATGGTATATATCATTATTAGTTGTGCTTTTCAATTCAACATTGCTTTCAGAGTTGGAGACACACGATTACACATGGATGCCACTCATTCCTCGGACAGGCAGTATTATGAGCTAAATTGTGTTCCCCAATCTCCATTCCAAATTTGAAGGTTAAAATCCTAACCCCCAGTACTTCATACTGTGCCTGCATTTAGAGATAGGGTCTTTAAAGGGATAATTAGGTTAAAATGAGGTCATTGAAGTTGAGTACTAATCCAGTATGACTGGTATCCAATATGACAAGCCAAGGAGAGAGCCCTCAAAAGAAACTAACCCTACTGATAACTTGACCTTGGACTTCTAACCTCTAGAGCTGTGGTAAAATAGTTGTTGAAGCCACTCAGTCTCTAAGACTTTGTGATGGCAACCCTAGCAAGCTAGTATAAACAGAAAAGTTTTGCAGAGAATGTAAAACCTACAGCATTTGTAGCTTTTTGCCTCTTGGTGGACATTTAAATTGAAATCAACCAGAAATACACAACCATTCTTGTGTCTCCTTATGTAAATGCATGGTACTATCCCTAGGGAAAACACCTAGGAAAGAAATTGCTGTGTTATGAGGCCACATTTTCAAATCACAAGATGTTGCCAAATTGGTCTTTAAATGACTGTATCAATTTTCGTCTCCACAACAGTGAATGAAAGTACCAGCTCCCCCATAGTTGACTCAACATCTGGTAGTCTCAAACTTAAAAACTTTCCACTATTATTGTTGACAAAAATACATCTTGCTGTTTTAACTGCACTCCCCTAATTATGCATGAACTTATATACTTTTAAACACACATTGCCTATTCTTAGTTTCTCTTCTACAAATTCTCAGTTCATAGCCTTTGCCAGTTTTTCCTTTGGGTTATGTATCTTTTCCTACCTGACTTGCAGGAATTATATACATTCAAGATAATAACTCTCTCTTTGCTAGGTGCTCTGCAAATTCCTTCTTCCAGGTCACCGCTTGTCATTTTGTCTTGTTCGTGTGTTATTTTGACAAAAGATTTTTAATTACATATAATCAGATGTACCTTTATAGTTTGTATTATTTTGCATTGTCTTAAAGAAAACCTTTTCTCTCAAAAATCCATGAAGGTGTTTTCTTATCATTTTTTCTAATACTTTTAGGGTATTTCTCCAATGTTTAGGTTTTTAATACATCCTTAATTTATAAGCCTGATGGAGAGAAGCAGGAAATGTCTTTCTTTTCCTTTCTTTTCTTTCCATTTGAGAGTAAATTATCCCAGCACCATTTACTGAAATATCAAATACTCTAATCACTAAAAAGTACAGTAAAGCACCCGCAAATCATCTCATTTTGAGTAGTATAATTTCCTGATAAAGCCTCCATAATGTATTAGAAGAAAAATGCACCCCTAGGTAAGTAAATAAGCTGACCTAAATGGGTATTTGGATATGAGCCAAGCAAATGCTAGAGGCTGTCTGCCAAAAACTGGTTTTGATATTGGGAGATTTGACGTTAAGCCCTCCTTCCTGACAGTCACTGGATAGCAGGGCCAGGTGTCTCCTGAGCGATGATTACATTGTATCAGTGGCACTTAGGAGAAGACTTGTCCTCCCATTGTCCCCACCAAGGAAATTGCCCACTGAAGCGGCCATCTCCGGAGTCACGTGCTGCAGTGTAGCCTCTGAGGATGGCAGACAGGGGTTTTTATGGGAAACTAATTTTTCACTGAATTCTTTTTCTGCCTCTCTTCACTTCTTTTGACCACATGCTTGTATTACTGATTCAACATGATAGTTTTTTAAGTGCCAAAAACCCCCCAATATGTCACTAACACACTAAGGAAAATGTCTTTTTTTAAAAAAAAAACCAATATAGAGGGATGAGAACTTCAGTGGAAGAGGGGCTGATAATTCACATAGAAATTATCATTCATCTTCATTGTCTGAATAATTTGCATCACTGGTTTCCTATATCTTTTAGTCACAAAACACAGGGGTTCAAACTAGGTCTTTCTCAGAAGAAATAAAACAGGTGAAATAAAAATACTACTGTTTAACATGGGATCCCCCCAGGGTTCTCCACTGAAAACCTTCCTTTAAAGCCAATTTATTTGAGAGTTAGAGAAATCTTGTAATCATCTTTTGCACTTTCTTCATGTAGCATCCCTCCCCCACCAAACAAAATTCACATGGATTCACTCAGTCAGTAAACATTGCTTAAGCACCAAAGAGGAGAAGGTGACTTGGGGACGGTGAGCTCTGAGTGGGAAAGGGAAATCATGGAAAGTCGCGGAAGGCAGCAGGCTTTGCCTCCTGCAGGGAAGGCAGGGAGGAAGCAGGCTGGCAAGTTATGGGGTGGGGCTGCTCAGTGCAGGGCACCGCAAGGGGCATCTGTTGGCTGTAGCAGGTGCTGAAACTAGAGAGGAGGCAGGGGTGAGTTATTATTGCCCAGTGGACCTTTCTAAGTTTGGACTTGGGAGTCCGTGGGGAAGTGATTGAAGGGTTTTAAGCAGTACATGGACACATTTGGGATGAGCACTCTGGCCAAGGTGAGCATTGAGATGGGACATGGGTAAATCGGGGAGGCTGTGTGGGGATGGCACAGTCACACAGGGAACACATGATGGACAGAGCCCAAGTCGAGTGGCAGAGATGAAGCAGAGGGGGCTAAGGCAGAATGACCTGGACGTTGGTGAGAACAGGAAAAGAGGAGTGTCTGGGAGATTCCTGGAGTTTGGGGCTGTGTACATGAGCAGGGCTGGGTAACATGCCATTCCGTAAAGCAAGGAGGATTTGGGGCAATAGGTGATGACTTCCACTTGGGGAAAGGTTTTGTTTGAAGGTAGAAATGCACAGCAGGCGATGGTCCATTCAGTCATGAACTTCAGGAGACAGATGTGGGATGGAAGTGCAGGTGTGGGGGCCACGCTCAGTGGGAGGAGAATGTGGTGAAGCCCCTGGGAGGACATGAAAGGTAAGAAGAGGAGGGTCTCAAGTGGGCACACAAAGGACTCCGCAAGTAGAGATGGCTACTCTACTGAGACGCCTCGCAGAGAAGAAGGAAGAAAGTTGGGAAATAGGCACGAAAGAAACTAAGGGAGAGGGCTTACAAGAGGGAGAATTATCAGCAGGATCAAAGCAGTGCAGACAAGGAACTAAGGACTAGAGGACCCAGTAGATGTGGCAACCAGAAGTTCATCGGGGAGGATGTTGAAGTGTTTCCTGGGGACAATGGTGGGGCAACACACAGCAGGACTCAGGTGGTAAATGGGTGGCGAGAGGCTGGAGACAAGCAGCTGAGGACCTTCCCTCCCAGGGCCTGCGAGGATGACGGAGCGTGGATGAGCCGTCTCCAAATGCCTCATCTCTAATACACAGATGAATGGTACAGCAGATGGCAGAGCCAGTGAGTCTCAGTTCCAACTGGACAGTAGAGGCCCTTGGAGTATTTCTGTTTTAATACCTAAACTCAAGCCACAGATTTAATTGGTCCAGGTTAGAGCGTGGGCAATGATACATCTTTAAAATTCCACAAGAGTCTAATGCATGGATAGGAACCACTGTTCTACTTAGTCTCCACTTTTCTTTTCCCTTTCTTCTCTTCCCTTCTCTTCTCTTCTCTTCTCTTCTCTTCTCTTCTCTTCTCTTCTCTTCTCTTCTCTTCTTTCTTTCTTTCTTTCTTTCTTTCTTTCTTTCTTTCTTTCTTTCTTTCTTTCTCTCTTTCTCTCTTTCTCTCTTTCTCTCTTTCTCTTACTTTCTTGTGCTGAGCATTGAACCAGGACTCCACCCTCAGCAAGCACTCTATCACTAAGCTACATCCTCAGCTCTTTATTTTCTTTTTTGAGACAGTTCTCATTAAGTTGCTTAGGCTAGCCTCTATCTTGCAACCCTCCTGCCTCAGCCTCCTGTTGGTATGACAGATGTGCATGCCACCATGATTGACAGTTATTTCCTATTTTGAGCAACAAAGGATTGAATTAGCTGACTCTGGGAGAAGTCAGATGATTTTCACGTTGATCCATTTGTCCAGACATACAAGAGAGCTGAGTAAAGCAAATTCACACGCATCTATGCTGAAATCAGGGGAACAGTAAACATGTGGTCTCCATTAAAAGGGAGGGAAATAGCACTGAGCAACCCAGAACATAAGAGAGCCGTCCCCCAAATCATTCTGTGTCTTTACTCACCAAACATCCTTCCAACAATTAAGATTGGGTGACTTTATAGTTCATACATTATATATTTCAAAATTTGAAAGGAGTACATATATAGGACAGAAAAACTTACACATTACAGAGGTAACATTCTCCGCTCTAACCCACCTCTGCCCACAGCTGCTTCCCCAAGCCAACTGCTTGACAATTTCTCTTTTTGTTTTTGCTGCCAGCTACCTCTGTAACTTCAGATAATACTCCAAAGAAACATGGGATGGGCTGAGGCCTCTTTGGCAACTTCGCTTTCAAGTCCAACTCTTTTTTCTCTGCCTGATCCTTCTCCCTCCATCTTCTCATGGGTGTCGTTCCCAAAAACACTCGCCCAGAGACATCTGTCTCAAAGTCTATTTCCCGAGCAACCAACCCTCCAACCATACTTCTATTTCTTACCCAGAATGGCAATATAAACACACCCACGCACACAGGTGGAGTGCTTACAGGGGCTGTGGGATCGGTGTGGGAGGTGGGGTTTCGGGACAGGAGGTGAGGTGTGGAGTAGGATTCACTTCCAGGGAGGCAGGAGGAGCTGCGATCCAGGACATGCAGGGACTGAGCTTGGTTAGGGGTAGCAGGGGAGGACAGAGTGAAGTCCAGATGGTGACTCTGTCTACTGGATGGGAGTAGGATGTGAAGAAGTGGTAACGGGGGGTGGTGACTGAATTTGCTTGCGAAGGAGAGCGCTTTATTTGTGAATCCAGTGTTTCATCCTATCACACATGTTCCCGGAGCCCCTGGTAGCAGCGGGTGAGGGATGAACATGGACCTGAACCGAAAGATAAGCAACAATGACGGTGTTATGGAATAATCAGATTGCTGAATCTATTGGTTACAATTCACTTAATTTTAAATTCCTGTTAATTTAAACTAGAATTAGTTTATAGGAATCTGTGCTCTAAAGTGGACATTGGGAGAAGAAGCCAGCTTCCTGAGGCCAGTGTTACTAATGCTGTTCCATGCCAAGTTAGCTTAATTTAAATGCAGCTTTATTTGAAATGATAGCAAACCCCAAATAATAACACATTAAACAAAATAGAAATGTATTTGTCTGATATAAGCCAAGTCTGGATGTGGGCAGATCAGAGGCTGTCCTAGTCATTTTGCAGTCATCAGGAATTGGTCTCCATCAAGAATGGGGTCTACCTCATGGTCATAGTGGCTGCTGGAGCTCCAGCCTTTGCAGTCTCATCAGAGGGAGGAGGACAGTGGAAGAGGTCATGGAGAGCTACAGAGGAGCTTGGTGACCATGTGTCCAGCTGAAACTTGTGAGTTTCAGTACCAAGACAGAAGGGAAGAGCAAGCATGAGGGGGTATCAATGGCACCTATTGTACCCATCTTCCCCCTATCCCTGACATCTAGCTCAGGGGTGCCCTCCATCTGCCCACTCAGCCCCACTCTTAGTGCCAACTGATACCCACAGAGAGCCATCATTAATGAGTCAGTATCCACAGTCACTGCTGTGAGTCTGCTGTCCGGTTCTTCTGTGCCTGCAGGCCAGAGAACTGGACTTCTGCCTCTGTTTTCCCCCATCCAATGCTGGCCTGCTTAGATCTTGCTGATACTCTCTTTCAGAAGCCTAGTCTCTCTCTCTCTCTTTCTCTCTGTCTCTCTGTCTCTCTGTCTCTCTCTCTTTCTCTGCTATGTCCTCAATCTCTCAGACACAGGCCAAGGACCTCTACTGATGGACCAAATCCCAGCACCAGGCCACAGGGCTTCCTGCCCAGCCAGACCTTCCCATCAAGTTACTCAAACTATCTGAACCTGATGCAGCATTACCATCTGGACAATGATAAAGGCGGGCTGGGGGTATAGCTCAATGACATAAGCGCCTGCCTGACAATGATAAAGGCAAGCAACATCTTTTTTTTCCCCTCACAAGGACTAATTCCACCTGCCTGCCCCCATATTTTAGGAGCTATTTTTAATCAGAAAATGCAACCTTGACTCTCATGAGAAGATGAACACCTTCACAGTTTACAACACCGGCTTCGAGAGGACCATGACCTCCCAGTTGAGTGCGGACCGCAGTCTTGGTTCTCTCCCTTGCTTTCTGGGTGACTTTGGCATCTGACTTACTGTCCCTGACCCTTGGCTTCCACATTTGTAGACCTGTCCTCAGATGGTACCCATCTTTCCGAGTTTATGAAAGATTACAGAAGATTAAATGAGAGCATCCTACAAAGGCACCGGCACGCTGGCCGGCACATGGTGTCTGCAAAATCGTCATCATCATAAGTTACAAATGCTACTACCTATTATTACACCATTTTAATGATAGATAAATTGACCCTCTTTGTTTTGTTTTGTTTTTGGTGGTATTGAGGATTGAGCCTAGGGCTTTCTCGCCAAGCCACATCTTCAGCCCTTATTTATTTTTTGTTTGAGACAGGATCTTGCTGAGTTGCTAAGTTGCCCAAGCTGATCTTGAGCTTGGAGTCCTTCCCCTCAGTCTGTCTGAGTGCTGGGATTACAGGCATAAACCATCACATCAGACCATTTGGTAAATACTCTTAGCTCACTAGGCAAATACTTGCATGTAGATTTTTTAAACCTATCAACTCAGAAGTCAGTTTAGTGACCCACCCTCCAGCTACCACGGGTGGCATTACATCTTGGAGCAGCACCCAGGGGTGCACAGAACTTGTCCTGTAGGAATGAGTGGCATTCTCCCCAACCCGCTCTTCTTCCCTACACATAGACTTCTTTCTGTCACCCCATTTCATCTTGGTCCGTTTTTGCTTTCTTTTCTACGCGATTGTTCTTTTTTACATGTTAAATATGTAACAGATGATTAATTTAGAAAATACAGAAAAGTAATGGGAGCAAACATGTAATCTCTCCATCATAGTGTGTAACCTTCAGAACACCTACTCACAGACATGCTTTTTTGTTTTCATGGAAATAAAATCATATAACTAGGTAAGTGGTTCACAATCAGGGTGATTTTGTCCCCTGCAGAGGACATGTGGCAGCATCCACAGGCATTCTGGGTTGTCAAAATTGGGGCAGGTGCTGCTACTGGCACCTAGTGGTAGAGAAAGGGGAAACTACCAAGCTTCCTATGGTGCAGAGGGTAGCCCCCCTACAACAAATTACCTACTCCAAATGCCAAAAGGAAACTCTGGTCCAGACCAGGATCCAGCAAATCACACCACTCTCACATTGGCTTCCTGTTTTTATAAATAAAGTTTTATTGCAACACAGTGACATTCATTCAGTTACCTATTGTCTATGGCTATGCTTGCTTTACAAGACAGTTGAGTAGTGGAAAGAGAGACTGTGAGCATAAAGTCTAAAATAAATGTGAATAAATGAAATTTTGCTTTTTTTCTAGTACAAAGAAGCAGAAGATAGTAGTTTTAATTTGTTCAAAATATTATCATTTCTACCTTTCAATCACTATTAAAATCATCAATAAGATACATTCTTTTTTTAATTTTGAAGAGAATAAAACAAATACAAAATAAAACAGAACATTCAATCAAAACAAAACAAAGAATGTGATACAAGACTTCAAAGCAAAATAAAAATAAACCAACAATGGTTACCATGTTGCCCCTTGCTATCTTCAAAATAACTTCCCATACCAGCAGGCATAATAAAATCAAACACAACAGAACAGAATAAAACCAATCAAAACAAAACAATGAAAGCAATACAGGATTTCAAAACAAGGCAGTTGAAATACCACAGTGGCTACCATAATGCATCTTGTTATCTTCAAAGTAGCTGTTTATATCATCAGACATAATAAGAACAAATAAAAAAATAGAATAGTCAATCAAAACAAAACAATGAACATAATACAAGACTTCAAAATGAGATGAAAGGAAATCAGTAATGGCTACCATAACGCCTCTTGTTATCTTTAAAATAACTGCCCATACCCTCAGGTATAATACAATCAAATAAAACAGAATAGAATAAAACCAAAAAGAAAACAATGAAAGCAATACAGGACTTCAAACAAGACTGTAGGAATACAACAGAGGCTACCATGATGCATCTTATTTTCAAAGTAGCTGCTTATACCATCAGACATAACAAAATCAAACAAAGCAAAATAGAATAAAGTCAATCAAAAGAAAACAAGTAAAGCAATAAAGGCTTTGGAACAAGATAATAGAAAACCAGTAACGGCTGCTATAATCCATTTTGCTATTTTTTCAATAGTATCCATGCCATCAAATATAATAAAATCAAACATAACTAAACAATAAAACCAAGCTAAACAGAACCATGAGAACAATACAGGGCTTCAAAACAGAATAATAGATTAACAATGGCCATTGCCTTCCCCAAGATATATTCTTTCATCTCCCCCATACGTAGTCTTCACTTTTAGCACACCCTGGTTTGGACTCACTGTCTCCCAAGTTCTCATGTGGCCAGTGGCTACAATATAGGACAATGCAGGTTTTCACTTAAAATAAATAAAAGTCTTTTCATGTTCCCTGTACATTTACATATTGCTTTTAAATGGTTCGGTTTACTAAAATGATCCCCATTTTCCAGATATTTGTTTTGTTTCTGAGTTTAATAATCATGAATCATGCTTCTGTGAACATTACTATGTACAACTTTGTACTCCAAATTTAATTATTTCCTTAGGATAAATTTTTGGAATGTGGGCATTTTAAGACATTAAAATATTACTCAATAATAATATTTCCCCACAAGATTGTTTCGAAGATTCAGTGAGCACGTGTTTGTAAACCAATATTATAAATTTAAGCTGAATTAGTAAAATTTAAAGTAGTGGTTCCTGGTACATTAAATGCCATCTATTGTTATTGTCAGTGATCTTTCTGAGTTCATCTCCAACATTTTCTCATTTAGACCCCCCCAACGATGTCTCAAGAATGCCTGTTTCTAGTACACTCTTCCATACTAGGATTTTTATAAGCCCTTGCAAACTTCATATGCAAAATTGGCTTCTTGTTACTAGTGGTTTAATGTGACTGCAGGCCATTAGTTTTCTTACAGTTAAGGCAACCTTTTCTTGGGTAGACTTGTCACAAGCTCAGCTTATATCCACATGTATATAGAGTAGGACCATTTTTCACTGAAACGTTCAGGGCAACTAGTGATCACTTGTTATCAGTCTGTTTTCACTAGGTTATACTGTGGTAGCAAATGACACTATCATCTCAGCGGTTCACAATAACAACTGTGCATTTCTCACTCACATTGGATGTGAGAACGCGGGCTGAACACCTAAAGGGACAGGCTGTCTCCATGGCAGATGGAGGGAAACAAAAGACCAAGAGTAAGAGAAAATTTCCTATAACCACTGCTCATACCTGTGTTTAGTCTCTTCTGTTCACATCTCATTGGCCAAGCCATGAAGCCAAGTCCAGTATCAATGGGGCTGGAAGAGACACTGCAAGTCACAGGTCCTACACATCACTGGACAGGAACTGAAATAGGGAATTGGAGTGATCTATTCCAACGGTCAAATCAATCCATTTAAATGGGTCATGAGCCTCTACTCGCCTGAAGTCAGGATTCCCCCTACATGCTTCCCTGTGGTCCTTACAGGAGTGGTATAGCCCATGACCCATAAAGAAACATGATATGTTGGACTGCTAAGCTGCTTCCGGTTTTCTCTGACTTATGATGAAATAGTCCAGAGAGACTCAGTTTAAAGGCAACATGGGTGCATCACCCACTTCCCATGTGAAGGTACAGATGAAACAGCTTTGGGCCCAAATAAATTGTTTCATGATGAGGAGTATTATCACCCCACAAAGAAGGGTGCATTCAAGTCATTTGTAGGAAAATGGAAGGATCTCAAGACCATATCATTAAGTGAAATAACTCAGACTCAGAAAGTTAAATATTAGATGATTTCTCTTACATGAAGAACCCAAACTATACATAAATGAAAGAGTAAAATTGAAGAGCACTGGTAGGAAACAGTGAGGCAGACATTTTGGAGATGAGGTAGGGGGCCAGAGCCAGGGGTACAAGGGAGAATGGGGGAAGGGGACTGAATATAATTATTATGCATCACAAACATACCAAAAAGAAATTGTGTCATTGTCGAACAACTGGGAAATAAAAACTCCCTGAATGCCCTTACAGCTATCAAACAACATGGATTCTTTAGGAGAGTGTCGTGGTTGTCTCAGAAGGGGGAGGGTGGGGTTTATGTCCTAGCTGTGTTGTCTATAAAACCAGTAGTTGCTGTCATCCTTGTAGTCATTGTCATCATTGTCAGCAGCAGCAGCAGGAACATGGTCACCACTGTTACCTCCGCCACTTTAAAGCTCATGCCAGCTACCATTCTCTTAAACCCAGCCGAATGCCCCCTGCTTGGCCAAAGGGTCACTTGCTTACAAAAGGACTGAGCCCAGCACTTAGCACAGGAGCCACAGCCTCCAGGAGCCTGACTGGCGGGGAACTTATTAAACTATTTCAATCTTCAAAGAAGTGTATTGCTAAAATCCTAACACTGCACAGCTTTAGAATTAATAAATGTGTCTTAAAATTACAAGCGAGTCCACCCCAAACCTGAAAGAAACCATTCTAGGAACATGAAAAACAAAACAGAAGAGTTCATGTTTCCTGAGATAAGTCACTTCCTATTTGCATCATTTATTTATATAACAAGGCTTTCTGGGCTGATTAAGGGAACTGCCAGTTACACTTACCAGCCCTTCTGCAGGTGGAGAAGCTCGGGGCTTCTTTCTGGTTTTATGTGGGAGAGGCAGTGCTGGGGACTTTTGTGCATCTTCTCCCTCATTCTGTCAGTCTCTGGAAGGATGCAATGCTCATGGAGAAGCATTCTATCCTGGACCATGGCTAAGGGTCAGAACAACTTGATGCTTTTCATCCCACTGAGATGCTGAGCTTGCTTGAGACTTCTAAACTGCTCAGTAATGAAAGTAGAGTACTTTCTTGTTTATCTATTTTAAACAAAGTCTTTCAACACCTGAGCTCAAATTCCACTTCTGGTGTGAAAGTTTTCCTGACTACCCCAGCTGAGAAGAACCTTCCTTCCTCTGAACCCTGAGTGAGACTTCCTGATGTTTTCCTCACAGCTCTGTCCACACTGCCTCTTAGAGCTGGTAACTTTCTGAGGGGACAGAGCCACTACAGATGTCCAAGTCTGTGGCATCTCCCTTCTTCTGGGGTCTGCAGCAGTTGGATTGGGGATGAGCTTGTGACCATGACAGGACCATTCTGTGTTTGCACAGTTAAATATGCACTGAGAGAGACAGAGAGACAGAGAGACAGAGACACACACACACTACTGTCTTCTTGTGGCTTGTGAACTATACAGAAATGGTAAGCCTGAAAGTTCTCAAGGTTATCTTCCCTGACTCCTGCATGAGGCTGAGGCTGAGAGATGGGGAGGCCTGATGACAAGCAGTACTTCAAACCCTGAGGTCCAGCTACACCTGCAACTCTTTCCCTCATCTTCTCAGTTATGAGACAAAATATGTTCTCTTTCCTCTGTTAGTGAATTTGAGTTGGTGTTTTGCTTTAATCATCTGTAACCTAAGGGACTCATAGGCTCAATCAGAGCTCCTTAAAAAAAATGTAAAGACTCTGAACTATAAAACCTCCAGGATATAGCTGGGCATGGTGGTGGATATATCTATAATTTCAGTTGCCCTGAGGTTGATGCAAGGGGTTTGCAACTTTGAACCCAGCCTAGGTATCTTAGTGACTTAACTAGATCCTGTCTCAAAATAAAAAATGAGAGGAGCTAAAGATGGCAGAACAGTAAGCAGCAGAGTAAACATCTCTCTGAGAGAAACAGTTCAGATGCTGGAATACAACATCATGGAGAGGACAAGAAGGAAGGAAGTGGGTCCCCTGGACCCAGGAAGAATCTAAAATATGAATTGAAGCCCACAGAGAGAATAAAAAGAAGAATTTAAATGAAGAAGAAGGTGGTGGCTGGCAGCGCCTTAGCCTGGAGCTGGATTCACCCTGCCAGAAGAGCTGCTGAGCCTGGAGATGCGCAGTCGCAGTTGCGGTCGCGGTTGTGGTTGCGGTCATGGTCGCAGCTGCAGTGGACCCCAGAGGTCTCTGCAGAGAGGTGCGTGGGTGAAGGAGAGTGGCGGACACAGAGATCTGCGCTGGCTACTGGTGAGTGCTTCAAATTCCACCCCTCCCCCGCCCCATGGGAGAGAGTGATTGGCCGGGCTCCATCTTGGAGTCAGGCAGGTTACGCCTGGGGCCAAGGCTGCTAATCACTTCTGGCTTCAGCACCAGATTGTGGGCAGACCTGCAGAAGCTGATTGAACCGAGATCCACTCCCATGCACATTTCAGGCAATATCTCCTAGGTTCCTAAACAGCTTAGATTCACAGGGCCTGACCAGATCTGCTCCCGTGCAAACCCCAGGTGGCTTGGTGCCCAGCTCAGTGCAGAGACACAGGCGCCCAATGTCGGATGCACGTAGCCAGCACTGGCCAGAAAAGACAAACAGTCTAGCTTTGGAGAAGTTGTGGCCAGTGCTGGGGTGCCTGGGACCACGCTATTCAGGTGTGTGGAAGAAATCAGGAATATGCCAAGATGAAGAGGGAGAGGGCAATCTCTGGCATTGAACCCAAGCAGCGCAATTCCACAAGAGGAAAACATGGAGATCGAGAATTGAACACGTGAAATTACTGAAGTGATGTCAACTGAAGTGAAGAAACAACTTCAGGAAGCTATAAGAGAAATTAGAACAGAAATTCTATCCCAGGTAAAAAAGAAGAAATGAAAACCATAATAAAAGAAATACTAAGCACCTCTAAAGAAGACACAGATAAAAAAATAGAGGAGCATATGAAAATGAGGGAAACCATGAATGAACAGCATAAGAGAGATTTAGAATGTATGAAACAGATTCAAAGAGATATCCAGAAAATTAAAAATTCATTCGAAAGCTGGCAATTTCACATGAAGGAAACTAAAGACAGGCTTTCAAAGCTTGAAGACAGGTTTGCAGCCTATGATCGTGAAAGGAAAGACCTCTTAAAAATAACAAGGTTTCAGGAAGAAACAATTCAACAGCTGGTGGACAACTCAAAGATGCATAATTTAAAAATTAAAAATGTGAGTGAAGAAGCAGGTGTCAAAACAAATGACATCAGGACCTTATTTACAGATATAATTTATGAAAACTTCCTAAGCATAAAAAAGAATATGACATTCAAATAAGTGAGGCATCTAGAACTCCAGCTAGCCATAACCAAAACAAATCTACACCCAGACATATAATAATCAAGATCCCAGAAATTCAACTCAAGAACAGAATATTAAAAGCTGTTAGAGAAAAGAAACACATCACCTATAAAGGAAAACCCATCAGAATCATGGCAGACTTCTCAACACAAACCATCAAGTCAAGAAGAGGCTGGAGTGAAGTATTGCAAGTCCTGAAAGAAAACAACTTCCAACCCAGACTCATGCACCCTGCAAAACTTTCTTTCAAAATTAATGGAGAAACAAGATACTTCTATGACAAAGAACAATTCAAGGAATTCATGTCCACCAAACCAACCCTACAAAGAATACTAAAGGATATTCTAGAGAAAGAGAAAAAGTACCATAGTCTCAGGAACAATGTCAGAGGGGGACCATCAAGTGGGGCCAGTTGATTGAATGGAGAGGAAAAATAGGGAGCTAATGGCAGAGACAATGCCGTGCAAGAGGGCCTCAAGGCACCAATAGAAAGAAACACAGGCAGAGTGTTTCACAGAAACACAGGATCAGGAGACAGGATCCATTAATAGGCTCTATACAAGAAACACATTTAACTAGAAAGAAAATTCATAGACTGAAAGTCAAAGGAGAGAGAACAATGCTGTAAGTGACAGGGAGCCAGAAAAAAGTAGGGGTAGCCTGCCCATTAATTGCAGAATGGGTAAGAAAGACATGGTATTTTATGTGGTGGAAACTGACTCAGCTATAAAGGAAGATAATCTCAAAGCTCTTGTAGGTGGATAGAGGCAACTCATGATCATGCTTATGGATGAAATGTTTCAGAGTCACATGAGTGAATTTTGTGTTGTCTCCCTAGTATAACAAACTAAAGGAGTTAGTGGGATCCAAAATGCACAATACACAACGGGAAAGTCAAAGGGGAGGAATTATCTAAAAAGGGAAGGAAGTGGCTGCTGTTAATTTATTATCATGATTTAAAACTCATATTGTCTTCATAGTTCTGATTAGTTTCATTTTATTCTGATGTGTTTGATTATATTATACTTGATGGCATGGACAGCTATTTTAAAGATAACAAAATATATAATTGCAGCCATCGAGGATGTCCAATTATCTTGTTTAGAAATCCTGTATTGCTTTCATTGTTTTGTTTTGATTGATTTTACTCTATTCTGTGTTGTTTGATTGTAATATGTCTGAAGGTGTAGGCAACTATTCTAAAGATAACAAGAAGCATTATGGTAGCCACTGCTGTTTTACTAGTATCTTGAAGTTCTGTATTGCTTACATTGTTCTGCTTTGTTTTGTTTTGTTTCTTCTGTTTTAGTTTGTTGAATTTTGTTTGATTTTACTTATCCCTGACAGTATGGGCAGGTATACTGCAGATAACAAGAGGCATTATGGTAGCCATTATTGATTGCTTTTTACCCTGTTTAGAAGTCATGTACCATGTTCATTGTTTTGTTGTGATTGACTCTACTCTGTCTTATTTTCTTTGGTTGTATTCTTTTCAAAATAAAAAAAAAAAAGAAAGAAAAAGCAATAGTGGGCAGAGGCACTATGTGGTCTGCTAGTCTTCTTTTCCTATGTCAACTCAGCCAAGCTGGATCTACTTCTAGGGTTCCCTTCCCTGTGAGCGTCCACAGTAGGGGTGGCCATGAGCACAATCATCACACGCTTCAGAGGGTGGCAGGGAAGCAGCAGCCTCCTGCGTGTCTCTGACTCTTCATGGGTGCAGGTGGAACTCCATGCATCACAAAGGCATCAGCTCCTTCCTCAGGTCACTCCTGTCCTTGAGAATGGAAGTGTCAAGGACAAACCTGGGCTCCAGCTGGCCTCATAGCTGCAGCCTCACATTACATGAGGGTTTCTGGACTTGAACACTGTTGACATTCTGGACCAGTTAGTTTTTGGGTGGAACTATGCTGCACAGGACAGGATACTTGACAACTTGGCAGCATCCCTGGTCCCACCCAGTGGACGCCCACAGCAGTTCTCATCTATGTCGTGACAAACAGAAACCCAATATTGTCTCCAGACATTATTAAATATTTCCGGGGCAGGGGACAAAATTACCCATAGTCAATAATCACTGTGTTCACATCCAGCGTTTCACCCCCAGTTTTGGCCTTGTGGCCCATGACAACTTCAGGCCCATCTCTAGCAGTTCTCACGGTTGCAGCAAACCTAAACCCTGGAATCAAACACTTACTCCACGTTGCTTGAAGTGGTTCTGCTCAGAAATGAGTCTCGAATTCTGTGGGATGAGACATTTTGCCTTTATGGACCTCTTCTGACATTAAAATTTTTTACAAATTCTATACAATGGCCATATTGGTATTAAAAAAATATTATCTAGCCTGGATTTATGATTACATTTTCATTATTATACTCACTGAAACATTTATGGGCCCCTTCAGTATCATGAGCTTTGTGTCCCTAATGGCCAAGTTGGCCCTGGGTCCGCTTCTTTCCCCAAAACCTGAGTGACATGTGTATTCACCTTACGTACCTTCTTTGTAATCAGAACAAAAACGTGCAACAATCATTTGCTTCTTTCCAGACTAACCTGAGTCCAAGTACTTGATGCTACTCTCAATGACAGCAGAGAAAAAGTGGGTGACTGCCAAATTGCTTGAGGCTGCTCCTAGCCCACCAGCCAGCCGAGTTGATTGGAGTGAAAGTTGTTGCTGTGGTCTGTCCCTCCCAAAATTAACTTTGAAATTTAATTGCCATTGTGGTGGTATTAAGAGTTGATTAGGTCTTAAGGAATTAATGCTTCAGGAGTGGGTTTGTTATCACAAAAGTAGGCTCCCGATCAAAGCATAAGTTACTCCCCAACACAGGCACCTGCAGACCATTGATCTCGCACTTCCCCGCCTCCAGCACTACGAGCAGAGGGAACTTCTATTGTTTCTAATTCACCCAACCTGTGGTACTCCGTGACAACTGCAAAAAATGGACTAAGACACTTGCTATATGGAGAATTCTAGAGATGAGTGTGAAACACAATTCCTTTTAAAGACACATCAAAGAAAAAGGCTGTGTCTCAAAATGAAATTGTGCGCATGTGTTTTCTACTAGATTGTTAATAATAGGACGTAAATCATCTGGTGGAGTCAGATGAACCAATCCCAGGCCTGGTTCCCCACTGTTGCCAGCTGTTTCTGATTAGCCCGGAGCCCACTGCCCTGAGGAACAATGAACACTTCTCAAGGTCTACAAGGGACAGGAAATTAGCCACCAGGCACTTTGCCTATTATTCCCACACTTTCCTCAAGCTGTAAATCCATCAGATAGGAAAGGAAGAAATATGTATTGGACAAAGGGGGAAGAAGTTGGGGATGAAGTTTTATTTCATACCTCTCACACCACGTTTGTCCAAAAATGCTGTATATTCACTCCAGCATTAAAGAACCTTCTTTACACAAGATGTTTGATGCATGAGTGTCATTGTGAACAGTAGAAAATTTGTATCAAAGCCCAAAATTCGTCCTTTAGCAAGAACTCTTTTTTACGTGGAAATATCAGGAAACCATTTTGCAGTTGAACAACCAAACCAAAGGCAATGGAGTCTGAGATAAATGTTATGAACATTGCATAAAACATTCTATCAAAACCCTTGGCAGTGTCGAAAAGCAAGATTTCTGAATCCAGTGAGTAGCTGAAGAAGAAAATTCAATTTCATTTTTTCACTTTGTCTGCCAATTTTTATAGCACTTCATTTAAAATGAAATCTCTAAAGAATCAATTCAAATTAGCTTTACAGTTTCCCCCAAAGATTCTGCTTTAAAATAAATTGAATTGGTGCATGTGACATAATAAGTGAGCACAAAATTCATGTTAACTAGTCTGAAGGAAAAACTTCTCATAATCAGGAAACAAATAATCTCATATGACTGAGCTAAAAATAGTCTTTAGATTGTCAGTTTCAAAATTGAACAAAAATAGGGGGACTTGTTATAATAATGATATGGTGCATTTCCCCCTAATAAAATGGCCTTGAATTTTGTAATAAATTACAGGAAGAAAATCCTTTGGGCAAAAGGAGATATTACACATGAATTGTTTTCATAAGCAGAGTGCGAGCAATGAAGAAAACCTTCAGCTGGGGTAAAGCAATTCCAGTTGCCCTACAAAGAGACTGCGCTATTGTAGACCGGACAGGGCTGAGTGGAATGAAGGTGACCCTTGGGTTCACTCCCCCGTTCAGAAAACCACTTTCATTTCTGTGTTTGTTTTACTTTGATCAGGTAGATCGATCATAAATATTTATTTAGAGCCTGTTTTTAAAGTTTATTTAGACTCCTGATCTCCATGAGGACAGTGACAATATCTTATTTGACTTTGTAACTACCTAGGGCCTATCCCAAGGCATGATGCACAGCTGCAATTCCATAAACCTTTGAGGGAGAGACACAAAAGTGAATAAACTGATGAATCACTTTATTGTTTAAATCAGATCAGACTTAGTTTTTTTATATCTTTTTTCTGACAGGTGGGCAAATGTACAGTTTAAGGAGAAGACGGTTGGGTGATAATCATTTTATTTTTCTCTACTGAAGTCAAGAAACAAGTAGCTTGGTTTATCATTGAAGAAGTCTTGGGGATTTCTTAGAGCCTTGTCTGAAAGTAACCATATAGAAGAAGTTTATTTTAAAGGGATTCAATGTTTTGGAATTTAGCTATGTCAAAAATTATGGGCTATGTCAAAAATTGTTTCACAATACCAATTTGGGTTTTATGGCTTGTGTCTGGATGCCCCCTCAAAGCCGCATGTGCTCATAGGCAGGGCTTTTGGGAGGTGGCTGGATTTAGGGTATATGATACTGGGATTGAGGGTGAAATATAACTAAATTGGTTTAGCATGGCATGGTTCTAGGTATGAATAATGGAAGGCCCACCTTCAGTGTGGGTGGCACCAACCAACAGGCAGACAGCCTGGATGGAATATAAAGGGAAAGATAGAAGGCAAACTGCTGCTGCTGCCTCCTGCCTGCTCTGCCATGGACTGTTTCTCCTCTGCTATGTCCCTCTGCTGTGCCACCTTGCACTGGAGTCAGCTGACTATCAACTAAAACTTCTACAAACTGTGACCCAAAATAAACCTTTCCTCCCTTAACTTTCCTCAAATTGTTCATTGGTTCATCCAGCCATCTGGTCATCTAATTAATGAATGCTAATTAACTAATTTAATAGTTCCCAAAATTCTATGAAGGATGTATTATTATAACCCAAACTTTGCGCTGAAGGCAACTGAAGTATAGCAAGACTAAATAGTCCAAGATGATACCACTAAGAAGTAGGAAAGTCAAGATTTGAACCCAGAGATCTGCTCCAGAACCAACAAATTTGCTGTACTAATTAAACAGATACAGTCATAGCCTTCATGGCCTTTACATTCCAACCTGCTGACATCTTGATCTTGGACTTCTAATCTCCAGGACTGTGAGAAAACAAGTTTCTGTTGCGTGAACCATCTGGTTTGTGGTATGTTATTACAGCAACCTGAGGACTTAATTCCTTCATAGAACCCAACGTAGTTGCAATCTGTTTCATTATCTGAGGGCCATCTCTCTATAAGAATGAACTGGGTGGGTCTGGTTTTGTTCATCTGGGTATCTTCAGAGCCTGGCATAAGTGCTTAACATTTCATAGATGCTCAATAAATATTTGCCAAAAGAACAAATGAATGAATGGATAGGGAAAAAGCTATCAAGTGAATGAGTGAACAAACACATGAAAGTGGTGGTAATTACACAAGTGGGTTTTACCTCTGGGATGAACTACTTCAGCACTGGTTACATCCAGAAGTAAGGACACCTTGAATTGGCTCATTTGGCTATTAAGATGCATTTATGTAATTTCACAGGATGTCAAAAATTCCTGCAATTTCAAGTTTTCAGTTCTTCAGAGGAATACTACTCAATGAAATGTAATTTCATGGATTTTATTTTTAAAGAGGCAAAATATCTCTCTAGGGTTAAATAAAGAGATCATTCTTAGAAGTAGAAATCTAACATTGTTGCAATTGGAAGAAAATACACAAGTGAGGGGAATGTCCTCATTTGATTAATGGCATGCTTGGTTTCAACATGGAAAATGTCCTTGCTGGTTTCCACAGGGCAATGACACAGTGAGAGCACGGTGGAATCACGTGAGGATTTCTGTGGATGTCTTCCGAGGAATTCTCTTTTCTGAGAAACTCATTATTCACTTAATTATTCATTCTGTTTATTTACTGTATAGTTATTACACATAAATATGGTGCAAATCCCCAGAATCCTCAAACACCAGATGCCAGTTTCCCTTCGCAGTCCCAAAAGACATAGCCAAGCCATCACTGTGAGAATTAAAACAACAACAACTAAAACCCAATTAAAATTGTGCCAGCATGTTCATTTCCAAAAGAAAAAGCCTGCAAATGAATAAGCTCCTAGTCATTCTCCTGACTGCTTCTGCAAAGAAAGAAGCAAACAAAAAGGCTTTTAAAAAAACAAGAACCTTAATGTCATTAGTATTTAAATCACGGTTTCCCTTGAACTTTGTTTCAGCATGGAAAGGGCACTGGTTGAGTCAACTTTATATCCGCTTTGGCTAAGTCAACTTTATATTGTCTCTCCCATTTTCTAAATGAAATGATTGCAGAAAACGGTGCTTTGCTTTTCAAACGTTTGATGTGCCAGGCAAAGAGCAGCGATGCAGGGAGGAGCCGAGTGGTGACAGTCACTGAGAAGGGCTTGGAACGCGAGTTATGGAACCTCCTCCTCTTCCCGTCGGTCTGAGAGGGGATGAAGCCCTGTGCACCTTTTCCTCCTGTGGGGCTCCCTGAGTGCCACCTGAGTTCTGTGAACAGAGCGCCAGCAGGTGCAAAAGGGACAGCCTCCTGTGAGAATGGTGGGGTGCAGAGGGGACCCCAAAGCCTGAGGGCAGAGCAGGGTTGACCACTGAGACATGGGATACTTGCAGGTGTGTGCGGAGGAGGAGGGAGGGCGGTGTGTGTGTCATTGTTTACAGGTCCCAGTCTGGTGGCCTGGCCATCTTGTAGATGAGCATGTGATTTTGGCCAGTTCTCCTGGATAGTCATGGTGCAATGGGGAGGTGCGTTTTCTAGACCACTACTCCCATACCCAATATGTGTTACTGGGAGGCCTGGGACCTGAGGCGTGCAGCAAATTGGTTCCATTTCTGAAAATACTCAAAGCTCTGACCAACCAGAGACCTCGAGCACCACTTCAAATCTAGACCTAAAAGGCCAGGGAGGTCTCCATCCAGTGTTGAGGATAGGAAGATGGGCCCAGGACCACACTGTATAGCTTCAAGAGCCCAGGTCTGCTGCTTCCCACTAAACATCTTTATCCTCTGCCTGAGAAGACTGCCTCCTTCTTCCTGTCATCGCTGGAGTCGATGCAATGGTGTATTTCAAGTGCTGAGAAGAATGTTGCAGGCATACCAGAAGTGCTGGGTGAGTTCCAGTGCATGTGGCACTTTAGCACAGCACAGAACTCAGCTCTGAGCTAAAAGGTAAGTAGCCCTGCTTTTTATTTTCTAACCGATGGTAGAATCCTTTGCTTCACTCTTTAGCAGTGGGAATGCTGCTATTTCTGACATCTCAGATTAAAAATAAATTCATTACTTCCTACCCCATAAGACCTCATAACCATTTTTGTTATCCATTGCAAGTATGGTCTAGTCACATAGCCTAAATTGGGGGCTTTTTGCTGGGAAGACAAAAATATTTTCTAATCTGTTCAGCCCAACCACACTGTAAAGTATCAGACCACCAAAACTCAAAAGGTCTTCATTAATAATATATGAAATAAGGACTCTGTACAATCTCATTATTGCTTTCTTATTAACATAACGTTAATAATCTGTTGCTGTCTTAAAATTCATGTGTATGAAAGCCTAGGATATTAAGTTATGGCTCAAATGAGATATGCTAAACATTGACATCCATGATATCATGAAAGAAACGTGGTAGAACTGAAAAAGATCAATTTTAAATTAAAGTAAAGTCATCCTGTCTTATGCTTCCATTTTCAAAGCAGCTGCTCTTTTAGATTAGCATTGACATTACTTCATTATCAGAGGTCAAAGTTGAATGTGCATGCACCCCCACCCTGACCAGCATTTTAAGTAGAGTTGCTCCAATGTCTTCTCTTGGGTGAGGTGGAGAGTGGAAGGGAGATGAAGCAGGGGCTGAGAAGGGCAGAAGCTAAGTGTGTGACTCTACGGGTCCATAGTTACATCGTCATCCAAATCAGGCTCTGGGTACCATTTTATAAAAGCCATGAAAACAGGGAAATGAAAGGTTCTAAAGAGATTCGTGTTTCATCAAATAAACCTGAGAACTGCATGTTGTACACATTTTTGGAGTGCCATAATGGGAATTAGCATTTTGCAGGTTCTGTGAACCTCTACATTTAAAAAGTACCCACTTATTGCCTTTGACCATGTATTTCCATAGCTTCCTTGACCATGGCACCCTTTGTTCATACAACATTAACTCATGTATAATAGTACAACAAACCAAATCATTGCATGCATCCAAAATTAATATACTGAAATCCTACCCACAGTGTGATAGCATCAGGAGATGGGAATATTGTGAGGTAAGTGGGTCATGAGGGTAGAGTCATCATGGATGAAGTTAGAGCCCTGTAAAATAGACCCTAGCAAGCACTCTTGTCCCTTTCACCATGGAAGACATGACAAGAAGTTCATCTATGAACCAGGCAGCAGACCCTCCCCAGACACTGAATTTGCAGGTGTCTTGATTCTGGATTCCTCAACCTCCAGAATGGTAATAAGTAAATGTTTGTTTTTTAAGCCACTTAGGCTATGGTTTTTGTTGTTGTTACATCAGCATGAATGGACTAAGACAAATGGGTAATCAGCAGTCCGGTCTAAGTCAGTCTCTTCACTGAAACTGATGCGAAAGAGGAAATCGAGGCCCCAGAAAAGTAGTTGTGCTGCTAAAAGCACAAGAGGTAGGGACTGAGGGGAGAGTAGAATTCAGGTCTTCCAATTTTAGCATCATATCACACAACCTCTCAGAGAAATTTCCCTCTAATTCATCAGGGTACCAAGACTTGTCCTCCATCAGGTGCTGACACAAAGACACATAATCCTGGCCTTTGGAAAATTCATAATCAACAGTTGGTGACAGATATGGAGCTATATAAACTCAGGTGAGGAAGTTCTCTGTGAATCCAGAAGGCAGAGTGACTACTCTCTAAAGCAGTTACTAGAGTCATCAGATAGGAAGCGATGTAGGCACAGGGCCTTGAAAGGTGTTATGGTTTGAATGTTTGTTCCCTACAAAACTCATATTGAAAGAACTGCCATTGTAATTATTAAGAAGTAGAACCTTTAAGAAGTGGGTAGGCCACAAGCGTTCCACTTTCATCAATAGATTAGTGTCATCTAGTGGAAGTGGATTCGCAGCAGGTCTCCCCAGATGGCAATTCCTTGATCTTGGACTTCCCAGTCTCCAGATCAGTAAAAAAAAAAATTTCTATTTTTTATAGATTATCCAGTCTCAAGTATTTTGTTGTAGCAGCACAAGTGGACTAAAACAAAGAACAATGAGGCAGTTCGCTATAGAATGTTACTCTCCCCCTCAATCCCTAAGAGGTTCCCACAATAGCTCCTTTGTGTAAGCCACCATTCTAGTGTCACAAGACTGTCAGCTGAGAGGAGCAGGATGGGGAACTGGCCCTAAAGCAATCACTTTAAGGGTTGGCCAGCACCCTGCAGGAGTGTCTAGAGCATGCAGGCCAATGGAACTTGCTGCAGTGATGGGACTGTTCTATGCTGCACAGTGCAGTATGCAACTACGTAGCTATGGAATATGTAAGTGGTCACTAAATATGGCTATTCAGGGATGAATTAAATTTTAAATTTTATCTTAATTTGTTAAAAATTAAATTTAATTGTCACGCATGCTGGTGGCTATTGCACCAGACATGCACCACTTCAGATTGATAAACAGCTTCACTTCCAGAATAATTTAAGCTACAAATTTGTTTATATTCTTGATTTTAAGTTGAAATTCACATTATAAATAGTAATGAAACATTCCAGAGAACAAGACTTAACATTATACAATTTAGCTTGTTATTCTTAAATTTTTATTAAAATACCTGGGAAGACACACCTGTGTTTGTTCATTGCAGAATCTAAGGATTAACACAGCACTAAGGATTTGAAAAGGTTCAGAATGAGTCCTCTGACTACAATGGAATTAGCTAGAAATCAATAACAAAAGTAGAATACGCACCTTTTGAAAGTCCAACAATGCATTTATGATCAACCAGGTGTCAAAGACATATACATGAAATTTTGAATATATATATATATGAAATTTGAATATATACATATTCAAAAAAGAAAGAAGAAAATAGTAATACTAATGATAATGGCCAAACTAACAAAAGAAAAAATAAAGAGAAGCAACAAGGGAATAGGGATGTACCACAGTGGTGGTGGAGTACTTGCCTAGTATGCGCTACTCTTTGTTCAATGGTAGTACTGAAAAAGAAAAAGCAAACAAAAAGCCCAAAATTTGATGTTTTGGGAAGATTAATAAAATTGGTAGAACCCTAGAAAGGTCAATCAAGAAAAGATAACTGGATATATTGTTTTATACATGCAGTGAAAACTTAAGGAAACATTAGAATTACAAAAGCCACTTTAGAACCTTAGCGTGATTAATAAAACTTGTTGAATTTATAAATAGAGTAGTGTCATCTACATGTGAAATAAAAACTTAAGGAAGAACTAGGCTTTATACCATTACAACTTTTATATATAAAACGTTAACTTTGTAAAACCAAAACTATTCCTGAGTGATCTCCCAACGACCATGCTGGTTTTCCAGGGCTACAGCTCAGGGCCAAGCTGAGGTGGAGCCACCATGTCTGCAGGGAGAGCAATGGCAACAGTCGCAGCACACAGTGGGGCTCAGTTTGTGAACAGGCCATATATGAGCTGCTACAAGGAGAATCTAGGAGCTACAATTTATGGCTGTGTTGGTCCTAAGTGTTTGCTCAGCACTGTGAGGAATTAACCAAGTTCAAAAGAAACATAAAGTACTTTCTTTTCAATAGGTCCTAAAACTAAAAGATTTCTTTCCTTTTTGTTTTTTGGTATCGGAGATCAAACTCATGACCTCGTGCTTGGAGATTTCTTTCCTTGAACTGTATATTTAAAATGTAAATAGAAGGCCATAGATTTTTTGGATTTTTAAAAAAATGTTCTTAAAATGTAATTCAAAAGCATGCACTTTAAGCCATAAGAGATCTCTATGTCAGAAACCAGTCCAAGTCATACAAAGGTTGTGAACATACCTCCCCATGCCAAGGGCCTGACCACAGCAGGGCATCCTTGAGAGCTCAGGCAGCAGATCCTGTAAAAGTGCCATAAAGTTGTGGTGTGCAAAGGTTTTTTGCTAATATATCCTATAATATTAGTTTGAAAAGTTATGTACCCCTTTACATATTTTTAATTGACAACTTAATTTTTGATGTAAATTTAAATGGTGACAAGGGTTATCATTTCTGCATAGAGTAAGATGTGAAAAAAAATTTTCAAATTAACTTTTAACTTTAGGACAGACTTGCAGAACAGTTGTGAAGATAGTACAAGGAATTCCTATATATCGTATATATTGAGCTTCCCCCAATAACATCTTCCCTTACATAGCATAGTTTACTATGGTTAATAAGCCAATATTGACATTATTGTTTACTAAAGTTGACACTTTATTTAGATTTCTTGTGTTTTTACCTAAAAGTCATGTTCCAGGATCTCATCCAGGATATCAGATTATATTTAATCACTATGGTTCCTTAGGTTCCTCTTGGAGTTTCTCAGGCTTTCCTTGCTTTTTATGACACTGACAGTTTTGAAGAGTACTGTTTATGCATTTTAAGGAATATCCATTCATTCACTTCTTGGAAGCCATATCTTGGTTACTTCCAGTTATTGATAATTATATATAAAAAAAAGCAACTATCAACAGTCACATGTACATTTTCATGTGGACATAAGTTGTCAAATCAATTGGGCAAAATACCTAAGAGCTTGATGACTGGATCATGTGGAAAGATTGTATTTAGCTTTGTAAGAAACTCTCAAACTGCCTTCAAAAGTGTCTGTACCATTTTTAAGTCCCCTGGGTAATGAATAAGAGTAGAAATTATCCAACTGAAACAGAAAGAGAAAGGAGGAAGAGGAGGAGTAATATGAAAAGGAGAACAGAATAAGAGACAGCAAGATAATGTCATGACATAAAATATGGGCAACTAGCGCCTGATAAAGACATTTTCTTCAAGAATGTGGCAAAAGAAGTATTTGAAGATAATAGCTAACAAGTTGCCATTTGTGACGAAAGACAGATGTCCTGGGATTTTAGTTTCCATTTGTAATGATGGGTGGGGACCAGTGTTCCGCTGAATATATGTTTGGATATCAGCCAAGAAGCAGGTCAGACTGAAATTTAAATGGTCCAATATATGTAATTCTGTTTGTGGATGTAATAAAGAAAAGAAGAAAGAAGGGGAAAAGGAAGAAGGAAGGAAAGAAAAAAGAAACGAACAAACTGCTCCATGAGCAATATAATACCACTAGCAATAGGGAAATCTTGGTAAAGAAATTGATTCAAGCACTATCTCTGACACATTTGACCTTAGAAAAGTCATTTAAAATCAAGCCTGGCTTCCTTATTTAAAATAAGCAAGATACCCAAACCTGACTTCTACCTTACAATGACTGTTGCTATGACAATAAACATAATATATTTTCAGCCCTTTGGTCAAATTTTTTTTTATAAATTCAATATTATTGGAATTGCTCATTTTGAAGTCATCTATTTTTGCCAACTTCACTGTTTTTCTTCTTTTAGGTTTTTTAAGATTCAGTGAACCATAAAATAGGGACATTTGGATTTCAGTTTGTTTTTATGTAAATCAATCCACATTTTTTTTCCTGAAATTAGAACAATGTTCTTTGTTATTTGCATTTCTGAGTGTTTTATTAACTTAATGCAAGAGAAGTTTAGACTGGACACCCTATATTTGTGCTAAATTGTTTGGACTATTTTTCAATCCATGTGGGCAATCCAATTTAAATATATTTTCTAAGAAAGGTTGCTTAGTGGGCTGCTCTACCTAGTGGCACTGAATTTCAATCTCTGTGTGATGGGTTGTTTTGTTTCTTGTTTTTTTTTTTATTTTTGTTTTTTTAAACTGCCTAATTTGGCAGTTCCAAACAAATTTCTTAGAAGTTACAAGCTAAGAAATAGGAAAGTAACAGTTTGTTTTTACCGATCTTAAATTAGAAGTCTATAAGTATAAGATGAACATCAAGTAGAGCGATTGGTGAAATACACCATTCGGAATTTATATACCTCATGAGTGTCGGCTGGTAAGGGCAGCAAGCTAGTCAATGGTGCTTCCATTGTTCAGAGCATTTCTAGAACTCATTCTCCTCTATTAGTTCTTTTAGAGCTTCTAGTACATCTTCATGTATGCCTTTTGAACTTGGGTTTGATTAATATTTCAATTAATTTTGGTTAATTTTGGTGATGCATAATATGGGATTATTATTATTATTTTCTTCAGAGCTGGAGTTAGACCCAAGGCTTCATATATGCTAGGCAAATACTCTACTACGAGCTACATCTCAGCCCTGGGAATTAATTTTTAATGCCTACCAAATGCTAGACTTGAACTGTGTTGGCCAATGAATCTGTGCAAAGTTGTCTGGGTTAAAATAAAGCACCATCCCTGCAAAACATGGAGCCAGGTCACACAGTAGGTGAACAGGAAGAGCCTATGTGTCGTCAGACTGACAGGTCTGAATGACTATCTTGTCACTGGCCAGGCTTCAGTCAAGTTTTTCAGATTCAGAGATTGTCTTCTCGTTCACATATATAAAAAGGATGGCTAGTACCTATCTCAGTAGTTTCAAGGATAAAATTAAATACATATGTAAAACACCCAGTGTAATCAGTTCTCCTCCTCTCAGTCCAAGGAGACAACTGTGAAGGAAAAAAATTTGTGAGGATGAGTGATCCACTATATTTTTAAAAATAATTTTTTGTGATTGCGCTTTCCTATTATCTCATCAGATACTAATTCCCAAATTATTTGTTACTTTTCTAATTTGGGCAAATATCGATTGCCATCTTGATTTTTTTAGGTGAAGGGACTGGGCATATGTGTTTCCCTGGTTGTGGCATGATATGGTCGACATCGTTGTGAAAAATGAAACTGAAAATATAAGTAGATACCATATTATAGAAGGCTTTGAATGACATATTACAGGTTTAGATATTACCCAAATGGAAAAGACAGCCACTGAAGGCTTCTGAGAAAAGGAAAAAGTAATTTTGTCTGTGCTTTGCATGATCACTGACATGCTATGCTAAAATGTCTTGACAGCGGGTCCTGGTTCTTACTTATGTGCACATCTTTCACTCATCTTTACATGAAAAAATAGAAGAACAAATGACTGGATGGAAGGGTAGGATGGGGAATATGGACACAGGCAGAGACCAGGATGGAATGGGAAAAAATGTCATGAATGTTTTACAGAGACAGGCTCAAAAGGACTCGGTGACTGGCTGGATGTCAGAGCTGAGAAAGATGGGGAGATTTGAAACGACTCTGAGGCAGCTGGTGTGGATGACTGCTTGGGGTGGGGGCTGGCCAGGGAGGTTGTCATTCACAGAAATAGAAAACACAGAATAGGAAACTAATTTTGAAAATTATGGGAAAATGAGTCTGATTTTAGTTGAATTCACTTGCACTGAGGTGGAGAGGTCCAACCAGCAAATGAAAACACAGGCCTGGAACTGAGCGGAGGTCAAGGTCAAAGATAAAAGGCTTGTTTGTGGAGTTATACGCATAAAGGCGATAGTTGAAATCTTGGCAGTGGCTGAAATCAACCCTGAAGAATATGCTGATTAAGAAGATTGGCCAATTACAGGAATTGGAAAACACTACCACTTCGGGGATTATTGTAGGACAGGAAACAAGAAGAAATAGTAGGAAAAAATGGGCACAGAAATACCACAAGAGATCCATGTCACAGAAGCTAAGAGGGGCTTCCAAAGGCGCAGATGTCAGTTCAGACCCAGGAGAAGGGACAGTGTGATGAGATCTGAGCGGGGCTGGCAGATTTGGCCACTGGTGGCACCTTGGTGACTTTTTGAGAGTGACTGCAACTTGGAAGACTAGCACTGAGTTATAGTATGTGGTCAAGCAAGGCAGAGCACAGGAGGGAAGTGGTTGCAGCTTCTCTGCCACCTTTAACTGCTGCTTCTCAGAGTCTTCAGAGGACTTTTCTCTGCTGCCCCAGTAAATGTTAATGTCACCTAGGACTCTGTCCTTGGCTCTGTGGCTCTGTGATCCCAACAGTGAAGCTTCTCTCGGTTTCAAATAACAGAAAGTAACTCCAGCTGGCTTGGGCAGAAAGATTTATTGGAAGGATACGGAGTTACCTCACAGGACCCAAAGGGCCTGTGTCTGGGCTTTGCACACAAGCTTTAACTAGAAACTGAGCACTCTTTGCTTGTTTTTCACTTGGTGTCCATTTTCTTCTTTTGCTCTCATTGCAAACCAACAGCCTCGATTGGCTTTCTAGGCTGCCTCCCTTTGCTCCCAAATCCGACCCCCTTACCCACCCATCAGGAGTACACTGCTCTGTCTCACTCACTCCCACTCTGCATGCCCTCCAAGGGCACAGGCTGGGCTGAGCAGCTTCCATCAATGCCCACCCTTGGTCATGCAAAGGCACACTGCACAGACAGTAGCATGTGCTCTCGGGACTAGAATAGAGACAGCAACCTGGAACAAGAAGCTGGGGAAAGCTTATACGATGAGGAGGGGCACGGCCTAGGGCAAGGGACAGGAGGGGAAGGTGACATAAGCAGCTTCTCGTTACTCCTCTTTGTGTCTTTGCTCTGACAGATTGAATCCTCCTAAGCTGTGAATCGTAAGGGTGCACTTCTTCCTAGCTGGGGTCCTAGGCATAGTGTTTTCTTCCAGAAAAGAGCTGCCTCAGTCTTGTCAACTTCCCCTCTCTACAACCAGCCCTCAGTGCATATGGGCTAGTGGCAGTAGCCAAGTCCATAGCCCCTGGGTGAACCAGAGTTGACTGATACAGGGGCCCAACCAGAACCTCTCTCTGGAGCCTCTGGGCTCAGAACCGGATGGCTCACGGGACAATTCCTTTTAAATGGTATGAGGCTGTTGGTGACTCTGGGAGGGAGGCAGAGTCTGGAGGTGAGCATGATGCTGGGTCTGGTTATCCTGAAAACTCCAGTGCATCCCTGCCCTTCCTGTTAGTTTCCATAAGCTAGCCCAGTGTCTTCTAGTAAGCTCTTTTGCAGTATAAGCTAGTTTGGGTAGTCACTGAAATCAAAAAGAGCCTTGATTATCCAGAATCAAGAGAGTTGCCCAATAGCTGTTCCCAACCTCGCCTCTTGCTTCCCACATCCACTGGAGGAGGTCCCCCTCCCTTTCCCTCGTCGTGTTTCCTGGAAGAAATGAGGTCCAAATAGTCACTGCAATTTGAAGCTTTGGCATTCTGGCAATTATTGAAATGAAAGCATTTTGCTAGTGTATTGAAAATTTTGATATTTTGAAAATCTAATATCTAAAATTTTTTGGGATTAGGATCAATGACTTAACTATTCAATCTATGATGAAAATACTTGCTGAACAAAACTCTACCTGAAGTCAGAAAGGGCTTTTCATCAACTGGAACAATTCGTACAAAACCACACATGCTACTCAATGATACCATTGATCCATTTTGTTTTTGAAATACTATTTCATTTGCACTTAATGATTTTCAACGTTTTTTCATTTTAGGTAAAGTTGAGTTTATTAAAACTGAATTTATTTCTAGCAAACCTAATTTTTAAAATAATTTTAGATTTCCAGAAAAATTACAAAAATAGTACAGAGTGCTTCCATACACCCCTCACCCAAGTTTTCCTTATTGTCAACATTTTTTATGCATATGGTACATTTGTCATGATTAATGAACCAATATAGATATATTATCAGTGGCCAAACTCCATATTTGAGGTGTTTTTATTTTAACTTGAAGTCCTTTTGTTATTCTAGGATCTACTCAGGATACAAGCTTACATCTACCTGTCATGTCTCCTTAGGCTCCTGTTATGGTTTGTGTCTGGGTGTCCCCCCAAAGCCTCATGCAGTCATGGAGGCTGCTAAGTCTAGCATTGTGATTGGTTTGTTGTCTAGCACCGGGATTGGTGGTGTGAGTGCTGCATCCGCCCAGGGGTGGGAAGCTAGCATACAATGTAAGGGAGGGAAGGAGGCATGCTCTTCCCTTTTGCCCTTTTGCTCTTGCTGCTTTTGGAATCTGCTGCAGCCGCCATGTTGCCCTTGTGCCATGCCACCTGCCTGGGCGCCAACAGATTATGGACTGAAACCTCCACAAATTGTAAGCTAAATAAACCTTTCCTTCCCTAATTTTGGGCATCAGGTATTTTGTCTCAACAATGAGAGAAAAGTAACCAAGACAGCTCCTCTGGTTTATCACAGTTTACAACTTTATTTTTATTAAGGTTATCTGCTAATAATTTGTATGAGAATGAAGCTTGCTAAATGTTTCTGTTCTACAAATTTACATTTTTTATTTGACCTTTAAACATTTAATACTTTTAAGACATGAAGTATATATTGTTTTACTCCTGTTGTTAATGTTATAAATTCTGAACACCTACATTAAAAATTGGTATTGATACCAGTACTTTGGAATTATGTTAAATGAATGCTGAATACCTAGCATCGCAGATTTTGCTGTAGTACAGCAGTCAGCAGAGCCAGGGAAATAGGCAGAGCATGGAGACCAGGATGTGGATCCAGCAATGGCTATGGTTCTGAGTGTGGGGCAGAACAACCTGGAAGCGGAAGTGTGCAGCAGATGGCAGATAGGCAGGCCTGGGTTTGCTTCTCTGCACAGGAAGCTCAGGCTTAAGCCACTCAACAGGGTTCTGCACACATCCTTTGTTCCCAGAACTCACATCATGCTCTTTCTTCCCCTGTGTAAGCTGCAAGTCTTACTGCATTACTGCAATCTGATTTCTCTGTCGTGCACTACCACTGCCCTGGGGTCACTGTGCAATGAAGACTTGGACTCTGAGTACTTTATCTCAGGTAAGTTTTATGTCCTTATTTTCCCGATGCCTTGCTCATTACTTAGAACCTAAGCACGCAGTACATATGGATGCTACTACCTGTTCAACCAAGGTGGGATGAATGAAGGGAACTGGCACCAGGCAGGGAACAGCTGCCCCTACCAGTCTTCAAGAGCTGACAAGAACCAGGGCCCCAGGTCGGGTGGTGAAGACTAGAAGAGAGTGGGACGCTCCAGTGTAGAGTTGGTGGGCAAGTGGGTAACGAGAGTGGAGAGGAAGCAGAGCCATAGAGGCAGCCTGACTCTGGGTTGCTGCCCACAGAGAAGGAAACTCCAGTACCCGCAATCTTTTAAGATTGTGAGACCAAGAGTTAAATCACAAATATGTGGTATAACGTCATTACGAGAGAGACGTATGTTTGATCTTCTAATATATTTACAATCTATAGATCTTACTAGAATTGCCAAAAAGTAGATCACAATCGTTAGGCTTCGTTTTGTCCATGCTTCATGGCATATTCGAAGTCTCTGAAGCTGACATGACCATCTGAGTCACGATCCACTTCCCTGAAAAATGAAACAAAAAGTTATTTACACATTATTCTCATCAGCACCTACATATTCGAAGAACGTTAGTCGCTTTCTTTCTTTGCATGTATTATCTACTTGAAGACTAAGATTGATGGCTATGTTTTTATTCCTATATTGATAATACTCAGGTGGGAAGGCAAGAAAGAGTATTTATTAAAATCCGCAGAAATAATACATTCAACCCACTTACATAAAGCCAGATGCATAGATTATACGAGAAAAGGAGGGATGGCTGTTTTTCTAGTTGCCCTTTTTGTAATCTGTAGAAATATACATGTACTGCATAATGGAAATGTGAGATAAATAGGAGATAACAAAACCACTTTGGGAACAAACGATGACAAGAAGAGAGCGCATGGATGCATTTTACAGGAAGACACACCACACCTTCAGGAACCTCACAGCTCTCTCACAATCAGGCTGTCAGGAGGCAGCAGAGCTGAACTCAAACTGAGACCGCTGAACTCTCAACCCAGGGCTCCATAGCTTCTCCACACCACCTCGCTGCGTAAATAGGATACCGCAGAGAGAGGGGTTACGCTGCTGCTCCCACAACTAACTCCAGCCCCTGAAGTTTTCACAGGCTTCATTCATGGCCTCGAAAACTTGGTGAAAGCCTCACAAACACCTGCTAAGCTTTTCCGACTCCTGTGAAGAGCGCTGAAGATGATGGCTGGTGGTGGTTGTTGTTGGCAGGGAGGCCCAGCAGGGCTGTTCCTGTGTATCTTTAGAACCACTGTGACATGGACATCACTTTGTGAACAGACCGCAGACAATGGCACCTGTCCCACATGGTTAAGGCAACGCATCAGGACTAAATCCTAGTATAAGTAACACATCAGAACCGTAACAAGTAGAAGGAGTGTTCATTAAAGAGTGTTTGAAACGATAACTGACGAGTTGTGACCCTAATTCCTCTTTGGCGGGCCTTCTAAAACAATGCATAACATGCTTTCTATATGGCTTCTGTGGATAAAAATTCAACAAATGGCATCAACCAGGACACAGGGCTTTGTAAAGTAAAACTGGCCCAAGCAAGAGAGCCACTAATCACTGTAATAGTTTTAAAGCAGGCTTTTAAAATATTGAATTCTAAAATAAACTTTCTGAATATTTCATGCCAAAGTCTCTGAAGTCTATAATGGCTTTGGATAGAGTGATGATAATTTTTCATTCTTTTGAAGTAGAGAAAAAATCCCTACTTCTCTGCCCCAGGGCAAAACCATGTTGCAGTGTGTTAGTATGAAATGACTGCAGACTGCAGAGGCCATTATTCTTGTTACTTCTTTTGGTGAAATATACATGACGATTTCATGCCATACAGCACCGAAAGCATAATGTCAGATCTCTTCTAAGGGATTAGAAATAATCAGTATCACACGTTACTGACTACAGAATATAAATCATCCTTTTTATAAAATTAGGTAATTGAAGATTCTTAATATCGCCTAAGTATTTCTTTCTAAGGAATTGGATTAGATAAATGGCCTTCCTTTTTTCCACTCTGAACTTGTATGGTTGAACTATAAATCTCTGAGGGTGAGCAAAGTGAATAACTTAGAAAAGTAATGGTTAGAATAGACTTGTTTCTGATAATATCTTTGTGTACATTTTTTATTCACTTATTGAGATAATGGATGTTTGTACAGAAGGGATTCCCTTGGCATGTTTTTCTAAGTAAATCTTCCTTGTCATTCTATTGACTTCTAATTTTTCTTGCTGTCTTTGCCAAAGCTTCCCATTATAAGACAGCACAGTATAACCAAGAAGCGCTAATGGGTTTGGATGGGCATTTTATTCACACAATGAATGGAGGGGTGCTCCACTTAATTTGGAATGGAATATGGTAAAATATTTCATTCTGTCCAACTTTTCTTCACATATATGAGCAGATCTGGTCATTTTGACTAGAGCAAAGAGGAAATTCACGCTTCTGGGTTATAACTTTAAAGACTAAAATACATGGTGTTTCATTATAGACAGAATTATTCTGAAGCAGGAAGACTTCACAGCACCCACACTCAAATCGCTGTGTGAGGGAAGAACAGATGTGGCTGGTGGGTAGAACTGGTGATGTGCCGAGGAGAGGACGAGTCACTAGACAAAGAGGAAGAAGTGTCATTCTTTCTGTTTACAGCATTCATCCTCAGTTCTGAAACCAGAATGCATTGTTTTGGTGTCACCAAAGTATATTCAGCACTGAAATATCCTGCCACCCCTCATCCCAAATAGAAATAAGCCTCTTACCCAACAGAAGGCAATGAAATTGTGTTGAAAGAATGAATTTATGGATGTGAACCTGGGCAAACAGTTGACACTTTTATGGAAAATGCACCTTCCCCAGGTACTGAGGAGAAAGACTGCATCATTACTGTCCATGGTATCCAAGCAAGACCCAGAGAAATAAAGCACAGAGAAGGAACCACTCAGGGCCACCACTCTGAGACCCATGAGTAAGTCAATTATGGTCTCCATCCTCGACCACATTTGGCAGGTACGAGAGAGACAGACTTGGGAAAAAGAAGCTGCAGAAGTGGGCAGTGGAAAGAAGGAGCCCCTTGAATATCAGGCTGAAGAGTTTGGAGCTAAAAGGCAGGAAATTGAACCAAAGCTGAGCACTGGTTTCCATGAGTCTAGCTTGTTCTGTAGTTGAGGACCAGATACTTCACCCAGTTAAGTAGCTGCTCCTTGACTAGACACAAAGAAATAGATCCAGACATGTATCCAGGCTCAGGCTACAGAAATGGTTCCTCAAAGGAATGAAAGCTAATTCAGATGTATGAGAGGAAATAAATTGCTATTCACAATAACAACTGCTTTCTAAAAGTAGGTCTAGTTAAATTGAAGACCCGTGTGTGTGTGTGTGTGTGTGTGTGTGTGTGTGTGTGTGTGTGTTACCAGGGATTTAATCCAGGGGCTCTCTACCTACCACAGAGCTACATCCTCAGCACTTTTTATTTTTTGAGATGGGATCTTGCTAAGTTGCTTAACTGGTCTTGAACTTGTGATCCTTCTGCCTCAGACTCCCAAGGAGCACCACTGTGCCTTGCTTGGTTTGTTTGTGTCTGAGATGCAAAAAGGAGACCTGGAATTGATTTTGGACCTAGGGAGTTCAGAGAGCTGAACTGCTCTGTATAACTTGGTATGAACAATTGGGGATCTTCAAAGACGAGTGGAATGAGAAGTAAGGCAAGAGAGGTACAGAAAGAGGGAGATGCTAAATGAGGAGAATGCCCATGCCATGCTACAGTGATCTGAAACCCTCTGGGTAACAGCTATACTTGCTAGGTGCTGCAAGTTGTTTGCATTGCTTAATATAACTTTACCCCCATCTTCACCCAAAGGGTGTGATGGACAAACACTATGGGGAGATGGTGAAATTGGAGATAGACATCTGGGTTGAGTGAGGGGCTGGTTAGTGAGTTAGGAGATGAGTTCTCTGAGAAGGCACAGTGGAGAGTGAGAAGAGCAAACAAGAATGACAAAATGACCCATCCACTGAAGTAATTCACAGAAACGAGAGCTCAAATCACAAGCCCATGTGAAATTTCCAAGAATCTTGGTAAATGCATATAATTCCTCAGAGTGTGGATTAAGGGTTCCAGACAGTACTATTTGAACTTTGAAGACTAGGAACATCTCAGTTGACATGGGGGTACATTGAGAATTTCAGGCAGGACTAGATAGAGCATGCAGCTGAATTTCAACGATTTCAAATATTTTCTCACTCATATTAAAAAGTGGTTGTAGTGATCTTCATCATTATGAAGGTTATTAGGGTTTTCCCTTCTGCATCCTTTAAGAAAATTTTATTAGTGCATACCTGCAGTACATAATGATTACATTCATCATGGGGAGTTGGTACATGTATAGGACACATCTTAATTCTTTTTCCATCTCCTTTCCCTCCCTTCCTTCCCACCTCCATCTTCTGAATCCTGACTTTGTTGAACGAGATTGTTCTTTCATCTTGGTGATGATGTGTAGGCTTTTACAGCCCACACAGGCTGCTTCCTGGACAAGAGGCTACAAGGTCTGACCATACTGGGGTGGGTCTTTCACCCTGTTAGGCTTCATGGAGCTAGACCACAGTACCGTTCTATAGATTTAAAGAATATGTAAATAGTGAGTGCCTCTCTACAGTAGTAACTGCTTCTTGTAGGCAAACGTTTACATTGGAACAATTTCTAAAATGTTCAGAAAGTATTTTTTTCTTGAAAACCAGTTTTTGTTGTAAAATCATTTAAGAGGAACCCTTGGCCAGGTCTTCAAAGGCAGATTTCAGACTGAAGTACAGTTTTTACCCAAATTACTTTTATAAAAAATGAAGGGAAGAAATAAAGAGGGAATGGTTTATAGATTTTTGTGCATTGAGACAATAGAATATTCTCTATAAAGGTGATATAAAGACCATGAAAGTGACATTTGTAAGTGGAAACAAGAGTACGAGCTGGTATCTACATCATAATTGCAATCTTATAAATAATAACATTCATTTGGGCAGAAGTTGGTGGGGTTACAGGTCATTCTGTCTTAAAGTATTCTTTAATATTAAATATTTCTTTCTTTTCAGTCTGAATTCCCCAAGCAAGTAGCCTTATTTCACACTGTGTAAATTCTCAAAAGCTAGAGAACAGGGCTTCTCGACCTCAGTACCACTGATGTTTTGGATCCAACAATGCTCTGTTCAGAAAGGGGCTGAAACAGAGAGGGGCTGTCCCATGCACTGTAGGATATTTAGCAGCATCCCTGGCCTCTACCCACTAGATGTCAGTAGAACCCTCTTCCACCCCCACTCAGCTGTCACAGCCAAGAATGTCTTCAGAAATTGCCAAGTGTCCCCTGGGGAACCAAAACATCCATGGTTGAGAACTACTGCACTAGAGGAACCATTGTTTGAAGGAATCCTTGAGGATATTCCAGCTAAATCTGCACATACTAAAATAATTGCTTTAAGACTTTTTTTAAAAAGTGATTTTAGGGTCAGCGGAGGCATGCACAATTCTTGGATGGATCATGTAGATAATTGCCCTAATACCCTGTCTGGTCACCACTAAGATTTCGAGTAGAGCACAGAGAAGACTCTGCTGGAAAGGCAAGCTCCTGTGATGATAACAGGGCCAGCGCCAGACATATCTATGTTCCCAGCAAACACACTGACAGAAGGTAATTATTGTGAGTCACTGGGATAGTCACACAGGGTTTTGAAAGTTGACACTGTATTTGATTCATCTGAAACATGAATGAGAAATTTAATGTGGAGGCAAAGATTTAAATGAGAAAAGTTTTTTTAATGGAATTTTTGGATTGGGGAAAAGGGAGAGAGAAACTCTCTCTTTGGTTGTATATGCAATAATTTAAACTAAAGTCAACACTGCCATTATATTAGGGACAAAGCTGTCATATTGACTGAACAGGGAGAGTAAAAATTACCCTGCAAGCAAGGAGCCCCTGCTGGGGATGAGAAGACCCGCCAATTGAAGATGCAATAATGACAGCCTCCCCCACAAGCAGCCTTCTCTTCTGAGGAACCCGCTGCTTCTCCCCGCTGGCGAGCTCGCCTCTTTGTTGATGAGAGTCCTACAGGGCTCTACAGCAATTCAGTTGGTAATGTGTTTATTAATTTTACCTTTTTAAAGACGCATGTTAAGAAAGCAACTCAGACACACAGCAAAGATTAAAGAGATATGCAGATGATTTCTGGTGTTTTCTGGGCTCTTCCATGCCATTTGCAGATGCACTCTCTTTGTTGTGTAGTAGACGCCCTTTGTGCCCATCTCACACTCTCTATACCCATCTTTCTCTCCAGCTATTTCTGAGAGCTCCTCACCTCAGCTGCACCCTGCATCAAGCATCTTTGGCTGTGTGTCTGGCACTGCTTTGACACCTGGGTCAGGCATGTGTGCACATAAGTGTGCACACAAAGATACATATACACACAACCTGAAAGTATGGAGAAAGGAGGAGTTAAGGCCCCATAGGGCAAACTTTGACCAGTGAGGTAACAGGATTTAGTGGACAACTGTTCTCTCCTATCCCTCAGTCAGATAACTCTGAGCCTATTCTTTTTGGTTCACAGGTGGGATGGAGCTCAGTTTGTACATAGCAGTAATGAACTCAATAACAGACACTTGGTGTTGATCTTCCTTTAATCTCCATTTCAGAACAACCTATACAGAAGGCCTCATTGCAGACCCTGTTTCTAAAAAGAACCCAGGTTATGACACAGTGGAAAGTTTATTTTGAAAGATGAATTTTGCACAGAGCATTTAAAGTACTACCATCAACAGCATGTCACATCAGATTCACATTCAGGTAAAAGAGATCTCACTACTTGAAAAAGGTAAGTGTTCAGCTACTTGAAAAATGCTTTTTAGAGTAGATTAAATATTGCCTTTAAGAAGAGTGCTGAAGTTTGAACTTCCAGACAATTGGAATACCAGAGTTAATCAGAGAGACATAGTAGCAGTCTTCTTTCACTGTCTAATGTATATGCCTTATTTAATAATATTTAGTCTGTCAACTGTATAGAATTATTAGACTCAGTGCCTTCAGTGTGAAGGCAATGTATTCCAGAATCTGAGATCCTTATAGGATCTCTTTAGATGTAGAAAGACAGCTACGAGCTGACTGGTGGTAGACTTACCCACTTAGCATGAATTGTCAGGGACAAAAGGATGTCCAGACCAACCCAAGAATAAAGAATGACATTAGCCAGGCAAAATTTTAGTCTCATTAGCAGTAAGCTCAGCCTCTAGACTAAAGAGACAGTAGACACTGCTGGTCACAGTCCCAACATCCACCTGACATACTCCGTGCTATACAGCAGCTGTGTGATTTGGATGGGACAGATACCCACCCCAAGCTCCAGAAAGGTTCAATCACTGCAATCTCTTTACCACAGGGACTGCTTCCGGAATTGATAGTCTTATCCCAATTAGCACATGGTATTATATTCCTCCTAGGCCACTACTGATTGGTAAAGAGTTGGTCCAAACATAAAGCCTAGGGATTTGGTCTGCAAGTGAAGAAAAATGTTCTCTCAATATGGACATCTAGGAGGCAAAGGTGAGGTCTGGTCTCACAACAGCTTTTTCCAACCCCTGAAGGTGTAATTGCCGCAAGAGTCCTATCATCTACTGGGGCATCGATCCAATAATTTGAACATAGGCTTTGAAGCATTAATTATCAGCTTGAAATGGAGCTATACACATGGAAAGAAAGAGTCAAAATAGCTGAGTGAGTTGTAGTCTAATCAAAGCATGCCTGAAGCCTGTCCTATGTCAAGACTTGTAGTCACTGACCCAATAAATTCCCTGTGTTATTTAAGGCAGTTTGAAATGGATTTTCTGCTACTTGTAAGTAAAAGCATCCTAGTATCCTACCATGCCAGGTATCCTGTCTGAAATCTTTTCTAAACCTTGCAATATCTAGGACCTGCGAGACAGTAGACATTCAACAGATATTTGGTAGTTGCCCCTGTTCTTAGAGGGTATGTTCCCAGACATCCAGTGGATGCCTGAAACCATGGATAGTACTGAACCCTATATATACTGTTTTTTCCTATACATGGATACCCATGATAAAGTAATTTATAAGTGAGGTACTACAAGAGATTAATAATATAATTAATAATAAAATTGGACTATTAATACACTGTAATAAAATTGCACGCATCATTATGCTCACATTTTGTGGCTATTATTAAGTAAAATAAAGTTTATTTGAACGCAAGCTGTGCAATACCAGGAAAGTAGATCTGATAACTAAGAAGGCTACTACTGGTAAGGGACTATCCGGCAACTGGTACATACAGTGTGGCTATGCTGGCCCAAGGACTGAATCTCATACCCTGTAGGACAGAGCAAGATGGCATGCTCTTAGAATGGGATGTGATTTAAATCTGACGAATTATTTATTTCTGGAATTTCCATTTAATATATTTGGATTGAGGTTGGCAGCTGTAACTAAACCCAAAGAAAGTGAAACCATAGAAAAGGAAAGACTTACTATAATTTTTGGAAATTATCCCATTTTGAAAGAAACCCTAAAACAATTCAGGTTTCTCCTTAGATGCTACCCCAAGATTTGGCTTATTCTCCTCAATTCTGTATTCTAAAGAAGTAACTTGCCTACTATATTTATCAAAACTTTCTGTTGATGGTGCTTTAACTATGATTCTTGATGTGCTAAATAGACCAATATGGTTTTTTCCCCTGGAGAGTGATGGAATAGATTCTCCAGTTCAAGAAAAAAGGGGAAATGGACTTAAAATGCTATCATAGCTGGTAAAAGTGATTAACCATAAATAAAGACTCCTTTTTTCCTATTTGCCAAATTTTAAGAATGAAGAACCTTATTTAAATCTAGATATATTCTAAAAGAAGGGACAAATGCAATTTCAGTATGCTTAATTATTGACTACTTGTGGACATGAGGATAAATGCAGTCAACATGCAGCCCAAAGTCTCATTTCCAGCAAATAGTCTGATATTTCGCCTCTATTAAGTGTTCCACCAGAGCTGCCAATAAACAGGGATGTGATCTTGTTTCTCAGTTTGATTCTCTAGAAGAGAAATTACAATGTCAGAAAATAGCACGTATCAGACAGCTTTAAGGACAGGGAGGAAAAGTCAATGTGAGCATCTTTGAACTAGCCATAAAAAACCTGTTTCTTGAACTTTTGGGTCACTAGATCGTCCATTCTCTCAACATGGCGTATCTCTGTAACTATTACAGGCCTGCTCTTGAGTGTGGCAGAAACTGCCCAAGAGGGACCTTCTGTTTCAGCCAGGCTGCAGCTGGGATTTGTGACCTTGGGCAAGGCTCTGACCTTGGGCAAGTCTCTTAGCTGTTATGAATTTCCAGCTCCTCATTTGTCAAGTTTAATGGTTGGGCTAGATGACTGCTAAGATTTGATTTAGCTCTAAATTTTGATGACTTTAAGCTAGATCTTAGTTATACAAATAGTGTCTTTGTATACAGAAAATTTTAAAATGCAATCCGACTCCTGTTAGCCATTTTTAGCTTTCTTTAAAAAACAAGAAGTTTGAGTGCCTGACCCTGTGGTCAGTTATAAAGAACAACAAATATATATATAAATGCAAATGGAAAGCAAAAGGATCCTGCTTTCAACAGTGTGAAATATGAACGGAGATAAAGTCATTTCTATTTCAAATAATCACTTCAGCTGAGATATCCAGTATCGTCTTGAACTTGATTATGAGATAAAAAGAAATGGGACAGAGATGGCAATCATTTAATCTCTTAAGAACAGCTATTCTGAAGAGCTTTTCACTTTATGCTCAATAGATTTCTAGCAGGTTATGATCTGGCTAGAAAGAAAGCATAATGATGAGGAAAATTATGTTTTCAATAACACATGCTTTTATAGTACAAGTCCGTCCACAAAGGAGGCAATAAAATGAACTCTGACCACTTTAACAGATGGCGTAATGGCTCAGTGCACAGATGTAGCCTCTCTGAAAGCAACAAGTTCATATCCTTGACTGGAGGTTTAGGAAAGAGCTGAACTTTCAAGTGTAATGTAGGGAAGATTACATACTTCCAGACATGAAAGCTGAGTATTAGCTGGTTCAGACAATTGGAGAGACGGGCTGAAAGAATAAGGCTTAATGAGCTTCATTTTGCTAATGCAACAAATAGAGTTAAAGTTGAAATGCGAACTATAAACACCAAGCTATTTGTAAATGCCCTGCTAATAACATTGTTAGCCACTGTTTGGTAGGAAGCTTGCTTTTTAAAAAGCATATTGCCTTGGAGTCAGAAAAATAGCAATTGACAAATAATGCTTATTTTATGTGATACACATGTCTTAAAGTAGAATATATATTTTAATAATATATGACAGAAGAATTGTAAGTTTTTTGCATACTTATTCTTTTTAAAGGAAATTTGATAAATTTTACCTAGAAAAATAAATACGCCATAAGATTTAGAATTTTTTTTTAAAAAAAACAAAAACAAGACATAAGTACTTGGTAATTATAACAGTGTGCTTATGACTTACGAATCAATGAACGAGAATGGTGGCCAGAAATATATATATAGGAATTCAACAAAGATCAAATGAGGCACTTTGACCCATGGGGGTGAAGTCAATTGGAACAGAAAAGAGATACTGACTATCCATTTTGGGATGGAGAGCATCCTACGGCAGAGCTTCCAGTGTTCAATAAAACTTGACTTTTTGTCTTTTCTGTAGCTAGACTGTAGTTTCCAGCCCTCTTACACTGCAACCAGGAATTCTAGAAATGGAATGTTACTAATAACAATGATATAAAAACCAAGATTATCCATGGCTCTATTTTGTGAAAGTATAACATTTCAAAGAAACATACAAGAATTGATAGTCACGTTAGGGACTATGATATGACAAAATATTGAAAGATATTCTCAAAGGGGGCTAACAAAAATGCACCAAAAATCCAAGTGCTAAACTCATTGTATTTTACTAATAGAAAAATTATTTTAAAAATCTGTGAAGCCAGTACTTTTTATTAAATGAGAATGCAAGAATTTAAAATAATTTAAATTTTTAACAGTTTGTACTTAGTTTTAAATAACCCATTTCGGAGAACAAATTTAGCATCTCTGCCCATTTCTCATTGACATGCATCACTGAGCCAATAGAAAATTTGGTTTTATTTAGTTCAGCATAATTATAATAAATCATTTATGTTTCATTTACAACATGCTCTTAGCACTTACAACTTCTGGGCTTGTGGACAATAATAAACAACATAAAAATGAATAATATTTCATAATGAAACAATTCCCTCAAATTATCAGAAGCACTCTACTAATAAAGCCCACCTATAATCAAAAAGTCACACCAAATGGAACAACCATCAGGCTTTTAACAGGAAAATTTCAGTCTAAAGAGATGAAGGTTCACAGGGCATTCACAAGCATTTAGAAAATTATAAAACGTACTGAGAATGTGAATGTGGCCAATCAATCACATCCCAGGGTAAAACCAAGGGATTCCAAGTGCAAGTGCAGAGGGAACATCTGCACATTGTGCTTCTTTATTTAACAGCTGGAAGGCAGGACTTGTTTTCTATCCCTGTGACACTTCTCAGAGCCAATAAGGAGTTGGGAGGGAGAAAAGAGGGCGTACAGAGGGCGATCTTGCAGATTGCACGTAACATACCAGTACCTGCTCCAGATAGCTCTCTTCCCTGCTGCCCAGCACTACACCTTCTCCAGAGGTCGGGATCCTGGGCTGAGGCTGGTGAGTAGGTTTCTTAGCAGGTGGGGAGGAGAGGAATCCACAGAGGTTTCAGGCCAAGAACAGACATTGTCTCATCGGGGTTTCAATAATAAGTAAATCACTACAGGACATTAGAGATGTTGAGGGTTCTTCCTAGCCTTGGGAAGAAACTGCTCTCCTATAAATTGCCCACTAATACTGATTTCAGGGATTCAAATTACTGGCCCCATCTAGCATGACATTTTCTGCCTATTATCTAGTTTCTCCTGCCTCCAGGCAGGGCCACATCATTGATTACGGAGCATTTCAGCCACTAAAAAAGATCACGCTCATCATTAAAGACATTAAGTGTTGATCTGTGCTAGCTAAGTGACTTAAAAGGTTCGTGCCCTTCTAGTAACAACTCAAAGAGGCTATTTCAGGATATTTATTAAACAAATTAAGTATTTACATTATGTTCAGCACAGAGGCACGGTCAGTGAGTGTGTAAGTATAAGAAGACAAAGCGTACAGAATTTATGTGGGGCAAAATTCTGTTTTCAGTATCCTAACGAGGAGAAGAGGAACCTCCAAGTATCTGGGAAAGAATATGAATTGGGCAGGAAAGTATTCTGGTCCCCATCTCCATCAATGGCACCCTGCCGAAGTGAGATTCCTTCACTCTGTCTCCAGACATTTTCCTTCTAGAGTAAACAGTCTACTTCTTGATAAGTGGAGATCAAAGACTGGAAGGACAATTTGGGAAATCTTTTTCAAAGCCTAACGAGAAAAGGAAATGAGTATTACCCTTACAGTTTCCTCCACAATTTAAATTTAATGCCATAATAAAGCTGGACCTGGCTACAAAATCTTTTCCTTGGCCGTGGCACACACTGTGATAAAGGAACTTGTTTATCTCCCTTGTTTCTCTAACACAGTGACAGTCCATGAATTGCAAGCTGAATGATTATTATTAGTGTTCCTTCTCACCTGCCTATTAAACTTGCAACAAGCAAAGGCCACAGAATCTTGTTCACTGTGCTATTTCCAGGACTTGTCCCAGTGTCTACTACACAGTAGTGTTGACCATATAAACACATAAACAGAAGAGGTTACAGATGAAAGGAAAGAAATGTAACTTGCCATCCTGTAATCTTAAACCAATCGACAGGATTATTTTGATATTTTCCTTCTAAAATCAGTGTAATAAGATTTGGATCCTGGTATTTCAAATGCAATATAAACATTTACCCCCACTGTCTTTATAATTTGCATTTTAATGGTTATAGAGAATTTTATCAAAGAATGTTTAGAATAAATTATTTTAGAATAATTTATCATTGCAATTTGACTGTCCCAATCTTATTTATTTGTGTAATTGTGTCAACAAACATATTAATAAGATGCTTTTTTTTTTTTTTGTACCAGGAATGGAACTCAAGACCTTGTGCTGGCCAGGCAGTAACTTGTGCCACTGAGCTACATCCCTGGTCCCTAAAATGCTTTTTATTAGGAATAGATTCCTGAGTTCACTTTTTTTTTTTCTTTTTCTGGGTTCACTCTCTCATTCACCAGACATACACTAAGAGTCTGCTGTAGGCCAGGTGCATTAGATTCTACATATGAAGGCCTGGCAGAAAGGATACAGAGTCTTCTTGAGCTTTTAGTTCAGCAGAAAAGAATTAAATATTCTACAAGCAAAGAAAAACTATCAGTGTGCTACGTGCATTAAAGAAGCAATAGAAGGTGCTGAGGGGTTTCGCTAATGGGGTCTGATCAGGGCCGATCAGGGAGGCCATCCTGAGGAAGTGAGACAGACCTCAAATCTAAAGGGTAC
>RJWT010001064.1:0-52712 GCA_004365215.1 Cuniculus paca
GGAAAGCAGAAGCTTGAAGAAGCAGGTTATTTATGCAAAAGGGTGGCAGTTTAGATTTTCCCCTCCTTTTTAGGCAACTGAAGGGAATTTTGACCAGGAATGGCTTGTTCAGACTGGTTTCTTTGAGAGATAACTCTGGCTGCATTTCTACCGCTATAATTTTATGTATGAATTATGTTTCTGCTGATACTTACTTTGGGAGTTTAAGAGCACTTTTCCCTTTTTATCAATGTTAAATTACCTTGGTCATTTGACAGTGAATGTGCTATCAGTGTTGTATAAAGAAATCTGATAATCTAATGTATACTGTACTTGAGTTATTAAAAAGTACATGGATGATTACATGAAAAATCTGAGTTTGAATTTCCTTATTTTTAACTTATTCTTTCAAGGTCTTACAGCAGCAGCTGCAGCAGCTGCTGCTGCCACCAATGCAGCTATTGCCGAAGCAATGAAGGTGAAAAAAATCAAATTAGAAGCTATGAGTAACTATCATGCCAGTAATAACCAACATGGCGCTGATTCTGAAAATGGGGACATGAATTCAAGTGTTGGTAAGTTTTATGTTCACTGAAACTAATTGCGATCCCTTTGCTTGGAGCTACCCACTTTTCCAGAGCCAAACTCTTTTCTACTCATTCAGAAGTTAAAGTTAGTACTGGCACAAGAACATTGAATATTGTAAAGATAAGCACTCTAATAACATGTGCTCTGCTTACATGGTTAGCAACATTAATTTTTTAGAGACTAACTGGGTAAGTATTCAATTAATGTATTCTATAATACAGATACATTTTAATAATCAGAATTCTAAAATATTTAGTGTAGGTAAAACAACAGAAAAATATATACAAATAAAACCTTATGATTTAGTTTAATGGATTTGTTATCAAGTAAGAAATGTACCATTATCAACAGCAAAACACATACAGTTGTCCCCCCAACTGTGGAGAACGTGTCTCAAGACCTCAGTGGATGCTAGAAAATGTAGATAGTACTAAACTCCATATATATTATGTTACATGTATACCTACAGTAAAGTTTAATTTATAAATTAGGCACAGTAAAATATTAGCTACTCAAGGTAGGCCAATGACAAAAATATATTATAATATGTTATTTACAACTTATGAATTGCTTATTTCTGGAGTTTGCCATTTAATATTTTCAAGCCATAGTTGATTGTAGGAAACCAAAATTATTAAAAGCAAAACCATAAGGGGGGACTACTGTACATCTTTTTTCCTGTACTACCACAAGCAAGGTACATATATGACCATTTCCATCTCTGTATTCTTTCTATATACAACATTGAAAATACAATTGTAATTTCTCTTAATTTTTCTTTTCTGCTGTAACAACAAAAAAATGATGAAAATGTAATTCTTACAGTCAAACAAAATAAAATTGTTTAACTATGCAGAATATTCATTTGGATAATTTGTTTTGTCAAAAACAATTTCAAATGTGGATTAATATTTTATTAATAAAATCTTTAATGTCTGGGTGTTGACATGCCAAAACATTTTATTCGGTTACTGTACTGTATCATTTTCCTTTAAAATACAGAAATCATACTCAAAATGCTACTTAATACTAAAAATTTGTATTCTATAAGATGTGTACCAGGTGCCATATTCAACATATGTTCATGAAGGTTGCAAAAAATTGACAATAGTCCAGTTAATTCTTTTCTCCCTAAAGCATTTTAACAGATTATTTTCTAAGTTAATGACAAGCTCTTTACTTTCAGTCATTCATTCCATTCATAATTAAGGGCTCAGTATATGAAAAAAATACTACGGATTTCATTAGTAGTCATTTTCACATCACTTCTCTGGAAACATACACTAGCCATGAATATAAAAGTAGGCAGTGTTTCTGGAGTATATACTGCTTCAGTGATACTACAGGGCAGCTTCTAATGTAAAATGGGAAAAAGTAAAACTTTTCGCTGGAACCTCATAAGTTGCCTTGAAAGAGACTGCCAGCGATGATTTGAACTGAGAAAAAGTATTGGTGGCAATGTTTGTAAGGGTGAAAAATCACGGAAGAAAGTCTGCAGAGAGGGCTCAAAAACTGGGAGAAGGCCAGGAAGGCCAGATTGTTTAGTTCATGGGTTGTATATGTAAATTGAGGCTTTTAAGTTAAACCAGTATTAAAGTAACATGAAAGAATTATCATGCTGCATTTAGAGCTATTAAGTATATATTGCTTTAAATTAAAGTCTTTTACTTTGGCAATACTGGGCAATATTGAACAGTTTTAAAAATAAGTTATTGGCCACTATAAAATATAGTTATTGTTCCAAAATGTAGCCTGGAATGTTTTCAAAATTTTTGATAGTTGGTATTTTGAGGAGAGATTCTTAAAATAGGCAACATAACAACGTTTAAAGCAAAATATATTAAAACATGCTGCCTCTGAATTTTTCTGAGCAGGACAACAGCGATTAGTTTTGGAGAAACTAGCAGTCACATAGTGAGGAAAACACGACTCATAATTAAGCACTAATATACATTTAAAATTTGATGGTATAAAGTAATGTTTTTCTATGGTTAAATTGTAACTTTCTTTAATGCTTTGGTAATAGGCTACCTGAATGGCTTAAAATAAAATAATTTAGCTGAGGATATAGCTCAGTGGCACAGTGTCTGTCTGGCAAGCACGAGGTCATGAGTTCTATTCCCAGTACCAAAACAAACAAACAAACAAACAAAATATAATCTGAATTTCATTGTGTATTGTAATTGGGAGGTATAATTTTTCTTCCAATAAACAATTTATTGGCAAAAAAAAGAATTTATTGGGTAGCTTATACTGCTTTGTTAGCTTTGACATTGACTATCAATCTTCAATTTGGTCCAGGAACAGACATTTACTTAAATTTTCCTAGAAAGTTTTGCTATTTTGAGATGTGGTCATTGCTAATTCCTAACGTATGTAGTTCCTTCTCTTGTACATATGATTTAGGCAAACAAAAAAAATGACCATTTTCATTCTATTTTCCGTGTTCCTGCCTTCTAAAAATGTATAGTTTGTATTATTCTTCACAAGGGCCTCTACAGCTGTATGTTTATCTAGAAAGCAAGAAAAATCAGCTTGGGAAGGGAAGAGGTGATTGAAAAGGGTAGAGGGCGATGGGAGTTGAACTCACATAGATCAATGCAGTCCCTCAATGAACTGTTTTTTTATGGTCCCAGTCTTCTTTGGTTCTGAGGACAGTGCCCGCCACTGGGTAAGTATTTAATAATTACTTGCATTGTGATTTTGGAAGTTATGTAAACTTTCTGAGCCTAATATTTCACATTTGGACAAATCAGATAGATAATAATCGTGAGATTCCAAATGCACATTTAGTGCTTAACACATTGTTAAGTTGGCATTTTGGCATTGCTTCTGGTATTACTATATCTCTAAACCTGAAAATTGCCTTTTTCCTCCTTTTATTGCCATAAACTGCTTCCTCCTCTTCCTCCTGTTCTCTCTGATGGGTATTACTTGTTAAGCTGCGAGAAAAGTTGAGGGTAGCTGTTACATCATTTGAATTTTCTGTATATTCGATGTTAGTGCATTCTAAGAATACAAAAATAATCTACAACAGGCCTAGAAATCAAAGTGCATACAGTCTATGGGTGGAACGGCTGAAGAAACAGGCAATTATAACAGAAAGTACTGCATCCTCTAGGAGAATTAGTGATAATTAAGGAGTAAGGAATTGATATTGAGTAATATGAATTCCAGAAGAATCTCAAGAATCTCGAATACCTATATGTCAGAATACAAACTTACTGCTATCATGAATCAATTGACTCTTTGAAGTTACTTAAATGATGTATTGTTGCTACTCAGTCTTGCCCAGATCTACTGACATTTTGGAAGTCAATTCAGTGCTCTTTTTACCTCCTGTGCTCATCTGGCACACAAGTGCTATTAAATATTTTAGGCTTCCCTTTGAAGGAGCACTCTTTTTTTCCCTTTGGTTGTAAACAAATCCTTAGAGCTCCAGAAAATAGATTTTGTGTTTGCTTAGTTTGGTTTGATTTGGCTTGGTGAGGTGACAGTATAATTTTGTTATAGATGATACTTTTCACTTCTTAATATGAATCTTAAAAATTAGCCAAAAAATAAAGCTGTTTAAAGAAATCTTTGACACTGACTAACAATTATTTTGCACCCCAATTTTACATGGTAACCTTGAGCTCACAGAATGATCACTTTCAGGGTGAAGTGAGGACCTCAGGGTAGATCTAAGTGAGGCATCAGCATGCTGAGTAAAATATATGGCCATGTCGCCATTCTCCTTCATCCACAGTCAACTGGATTCTTTTAGTTTAATATTTACTTGCTAAGATGAGATGCTAGTCTGCATGGTGATAAACAGTCTGCTCCTGGCATCTGAAGGTGACCTGTCAGTTCATATGGACAAATCTCCTGCTTACTGAAATGTACAAAATAAATCATTAAAGCAGGCAGGTGCTCATTCCCAGATTTAAATCACCATAGATTTATGATTTGAATTAATGCTTCATTTGGCCATAGAAATAGATGCTGAGACAAATGATATGCACCGGTTGGGGTTTCCATACTGTAGCCATCCTGATATTGATTACTGAGATGTCTTAGCAATCTCTTGTTTATATCAAGTACTATCTTGTGACAGGTTGGCTGATATGAGCTACATTGCAGATAAGAAGGAAAAATGTCCTGGACTCTTTTTAGTGGCAACCCTGTCCACAACATACAGGCCAGATAAATTGCTATTTTTTTGCTTTAAGGACCAATCTGCATAACCAGTTTAAAAAGTGCTGCTTGGAAATTAGAACCAGGATATTGGAAAAGAAGAATTTTAAACTAGTAAACCCAAGGTCAATTTGATAGTGTATATTACTATGTTTTTATTTGTTTATCTTTTTGTCATTAGGCACTTTTTGTGGATGCTAAATTAATCACAATTGGTTTAATCTAAATAAAGGAAACTTAATTTTACTTCTAGTTTTTAAATGCTATATAAATATTGACACAGTGAGCATCTCTTAAAGTATCTATGTTTTTTAAATACTTTCTAAGCCTAGTGTCTTACTTCCTTCAGTAAAGACAACAAAGGAAATAAGCCTTTAAAAATAAATGCATTAAATATTATTCCCAAGTGCAAAGTTTTGTGGACCATAATTTACCAAGAGGCAGGAAAAGACTGCATTTTTACTTCTCCTAACATTTTATTTAAGGAACACACTATGTACACAGTTTAAAAAATACTCAGAGGATTTGAGAGGGACCTTTGCCACTAGCTAATATCTGACTCATAGAACTGGTAAACAGCTATCAACAATAGTAGATTGCTTGCTTAGTAGGAAATGAGTTCATATCTATTCAAAATGCGATCTCAAAACAGATGTCCCAAGAAAATCTCATTGTTTAAACTATAGTCATAACCCCCTAACTGCTGTTATTTCTTTAAGGAAGTGAAGTAATCTTGAGACTTCAGTATTTTGTCTTTCTGAGCACTGTGGAGTATAGGCAAGCCCACGCTAATGCAGCGACCTACACATCTGACCACGTTCCACATGCTTACAATATATGATAGTTTTTCTTTTTCTCAAACTTGAAATACTTACCAAGATATAGACATTTCAAGCAAAAAATGAGGACTTGAGTTTGGGATAAATGTTGTGCTCTTTATACTATTTTTCATTCCTTACTTCTCCTTTCTCTCAACCAAGAAAACAAAACAAATCTATGAGAAAAAGAAAAAAGAAAGAGAGAAAGAAAGCAAGCAAGCAAGCAAGCAAGCCAGATAGGGAGATAAAATTAACTTCCCCAGCTGACCATCTCCTTATCTTAAAAGGGAAAAAAAAAGCCTTCCTACAGAAATAGAACAGTTTACACTGGAGTCATTTCCTTTCTTCTGACACATGTGTCTATTTGGAAGGAAAAATTTAATTTTATGATTTCAGGAAAAAGTCTTAGAGACCTTGAGAAAGCAAATGAAGGAAACTGAGAACGCAGGCCACCAAGCAGAGCTCTGCAGTTGCACATTGGACTGTCTGCCATGGCAATGTTAATGAACCTCAAATCCTTCCTATAATTAGATGAGGGAATTGCTTATATTTTCAAACAGATGATGCTGCTATAATGAAACGATTGACAGGGAATTTAAGAGTGTCTACAGTAGTCATTTGGTTTCTGTTATAAAAAAAAGTTTAAAAAGAAGATTGGCTTTAGACATAGGTCCTGAGAGAGGTAGTAATTTACATAGCATGCTATGACAGGTGTCTTTGTGTAGTAAGGAAATAAAATGGAAGACAGGCGAAATGATGGGCAGGTACAGCAATTTTTTTGGGGAGGGGTGTCCTATGCTTATGCTGCTTAGGTTCTTTAAAAGGGGCCGAGACTCAAGAGATGGATCCGGATTGAGTGCACAGCTGTAACTGCTGATGAGCTAATTGCTCCTTATCTCTCAGCCCCATTCATCTTCATTTTTTACCAATTACTGAGAATTATCTGTGTTCTCAGTTGGATATGAGAGTTAATCCTTTTTGGTTAAGCTGGCAGTACTGTGAGCAGATTCCAAATCGGAGGGTGAAAAAGCCAAGGCAAGCTTGCTCTAAAAATGTCTCCAGTTCAATTACAGTATCACTGATTCATAAGAAATTTGCTATTGTTTAACAGATTAATTGTGGAAAGGTTTTTTTTTTTTTTTTTAACTTTAATGTTTCTCGGCTTCACAATAATTTGTAAGATCCTTCTTCCTGTCTGAAAAATAAGATGAAACAATGTTAATAATCCGGTTCTTATAAACATGAAAACACAAGACTGGTCTAAAAGTTCAAAAAGATTCTGACACATGAAGATAAGAAATATTTTAGAACTGATAACGATCAATTTATATACAAACATTTTTAATGGATGCTTTTGCTCTCTGTGGCTTCCCATATGGTAAGGAAAGTATGTTCAAATGTAAACCTTTTTAGAAATGTCACATTAGTGGAATTTTAATGGAAGACCACATAAGCATCTCTTAAAAGTGTAGGAACTGTCATGGTTTGTAATTCAATTGATTGTGAATAGGCCATATGGTTAACTTCATTTCCTATGCAAAAGATGTCTTCATAACCTGACTTTTCACACAAAGTTACTCATCCTGATGTTAACAAAAACAAAGCAACAACAAAAAAAGTGCCGAGCTACTCTTTCATTAATGTCAATGCATTTGTAAATGTTTAGTATTTCTGGCATTTTCTTCTTAAATATATTAAATAAGATAGTCTAATGAGGAACTATGAAGCAAATATATCTAATTTAACACAAAATTATAAAAAATCATTGTGTAAAATTTGAACATCTTGTATACCAACAAGTAGGACCTTCCTAATATGTCCACAAAGTGAGGTAGGGGCAACAAACAGTAAAATATGTCATAAGATTTAGTTTCTGGAAATAATGTAGCTCTTAAGGAATGTAGCTGCTTAGGTAAGTCTCTTAACTGCTCAGTTTTCTTTTTTTAATCAAGGATCTTATTTAATTAAGAATCTTTGGGGCCAACTTTTCTCTTGGCTCTAACATCTTTTGATTTATAAAAACTCAATAGAAGATAAAAGACAAGAAGGCATTCTTTATAGTGGTTCCCCAAAATAAATACCAATCCAGAAGTAACTCAAACATCTCCTAAATAAGTCAATGATAAGTATTGTATATTGTAGTATATCTGTATATGTATCATGTAACCATTGCATCTGATGGATAAAAGTAGATAATATTTATTTTGAATACAAGAAATAAAAGATGACACACTTTTTACTTTGGTCCTGTATACCTGTTTCATTTGAAATTTTAAGAGACTGAGAAAGAGCTAACATTGCTACATTACTGTGAAAGAATTATGGGTGTTTAAAAACATAGTTTAAAATTAGATTATTTTAAACTGCATGTGCAAAATTATTGATCATTTTATCGAGTCCTTTCTTCTGATTTTCTAGGAAGGTAATGGCATCATTTTGTACTTTTCTCATAATTTGTTTTTGATATTTGTTGTTTATATGAAAGAATAAAAATATCAATGCTCACAATAGGTGATAATGGAAAATATATTACCATATTAGAAAGAAAATTATTCACTTTAAAATATTTAAATATGTAATTAATGGAAAATATGTTACTGTATTAGAAAGAAAAACTTTCACTTTGAAATATTTAAATATGTATCCTTGAATGTATTTCTGTTTGTCAACAAAATCACTGGATTATGAGTAGTAACATGTACTAGATTCCTATATGAACTTGTAAATGCACCGTTTGGTATAGATAAACACAATTCAGAGGACATTGTCAGTATTTTATGCAGTGTCTTTTCCATTTCACGAAGACGTTTTGCATTTATCTGAAGAGTTGGAGAACACTATTAGAAAAATATTGTGGAATGTTTTAATTTTAATATTGCTTATTCTAAATAATGATTGGGTTATGAAATAAACCTGATAATCCAAGCATATCATGCTAAGACATACAAATTTAATGATCTTAGTCTACTGTATGTCTTCCTGCAATCATAAAGTATATGAAAATGGGGATACATTCAAGTGGAATAGATAAGTTTTAAATATAGCAGACTTTGTCACTTTCCAGGAGAACGAGTACATTTTCTTCAAGGAAAGTCCTAGAAATGATCATTGTCAACTTATATCACTATACTATAGTATTTACAGGAACTTAAAAAATCACGTATAGTGGAGGAAGATATTGCAGTACAAAATAACACAGTACTGGCTATGTATTACAGTACATATTCAATTCCTTTAAGATCAAATAAGTCTTTGTTAATATGATCTTCTATTGCTTTATTGACTTTATGTTTAGCCTCATATGGTAATGATATATGTTTAAAACAAATCTTCAACTTTGTGTCTTGTAAAATATAATTTTAGTGAGATGTATTTTCAAATATAATATCTTGATATCAAAAAATGTACTCTCTCAGATGTCACCGGGATACTTTGGCCCCAGTGTGATTGTGTGTGCACACAAGTTCTGAGCCCAGTGCACCTGCCACCCAACCTAGCGCTTCACATTTGTGTGGATCGATTCTTTTGTAACTTGGCCAAATATTCTCAAATCATACAAAGCCATTTGTATGAATCATAGCATGGCAAATCGAGTGCAAAACAATGTACCGAAAGGATTAGTAAATAATGTAGCATTTGACAAAGGTATCTATGAATGTCAGTTTACTGATGAAATAATGTAACATCCATACTTTTGCATGCTTTTGATGTCCTAAACTCCCCCAAAATAAACGTGGGTAATTTGGAAGATAGCAAAGAATGGAGGATTTAAATATGGTTTTCTTTAACAGCAGGTCATAATGGAAACACAGATCCTTACATTCAGTGCTGAGAGAATTACCAGTTTGATAATGATTAGGAATGTTGTTATTAAAACAGTATGTGCAGTTCATTTTCAACAGTTTTGAATTAGAGTCTGCACTAATGAAACGGATACGGTTTCCTTCACAAAGGGCAGATCTGTTAGTTAATATCGCTGCAGCAGTGCCTCGCAGACCATGCCTTTAGCTCTATTTGTATTTCACAGCATGATAAGCAAAGAGTGTTGATTTTCAAGGATCCTGCTGATGAAAGGTAATGGCATTATTACATCTTTATCTCAAAAGCAGAACTGAGTGGTAAATGATTTTTTATTCTGTGTTGCACAAAAGATTTCTTGGTTAGAAAGCCTTTTTTTATTTCTTTACATCGTTTTAGTCTTGGAAATGATACGTTATTATTTAATGTCTGCACAGCAAGCTTGAAAGCACCTAATAGCGAATGGATTGGAAGTGAAGTACCTCCTGTTCACAGATATGGATCTTCTCAGTCACACGCTGTACCAGCTGTCATCCCAGCCATACTGCTGTGATTTAATTAGTCTGTTTATGTCCTTTCTAATAATATTTCCATCTCTGTGAAAGGGCAAATGCGACAGGGACTTTTTCCCTTTCTGGTTCTGCAGACTGAAGAATGTGGCCTACATCTGATATGTGAGGATGCAGGATTGAATCACCATTCCTGTCACTTCAAGCTGTTGATAAATTGTTCAGCCAAGAAGTGTGCTTACTTCCTTGGGGTCATTGTAGTCTGAGAGTAATAATCTGCATAGGGACAAAGAAGAGAGGTTACATACTTTTGTGTGCATTCAGTCATATTGAATACTCACATATGGATATTTTAAAGTTAAAACATTTTAGAGGATCTTTACATTTTTATCAATCCTGTGGATATTGTGGCACATGCTTAAGTCTTTTCCTTGATTGAGCTCATATAGAGTTGCAACTTTTCAGGAATCATCAGAACTTTTTTATTTTTCCAAGTAAAAATTTAAAAAGAAGTAGATTTTCCTTCTAGAAAAGCATAGATTAGGAAGTTAGAAGAACAATGTTTCTTTATATACAAGGCATTATTTTAAATTGTCTAGGGAAGGATGAATTTACCATCTTCACAAACAATTTAATAAATATATTTTTATATACAGTTTTCCAGTAAGTATATTGAATTTAAAAAGATAGCTTGCTTTTCAAAACAATAAGACTATATGCATAGATACATACATAATTAAGTATGCATAAACTAATAAATAAATATAAAATGATGTGACATTTAGTACACTGTGGTGGTTAATTTACATTTAGGCAGTGTGTCATTTGTATGATTAGGGACGCTTCAAAACTCAGGGACTTTAGTAACATTATTGCTTTTGCCTCAAGATTCTGTGGCCATATGAATGTTTCAGGAAACACAATATAATACAACTGAGTGGAAAAAACAGGTTTCTGAAACCAATTTCAATTTGTTTTCATGTCACTCATGTGTGTTTTTAGAAAAAAAGCCTGTGTTATGATTTGCAAATAATCTGGTCTTAGTCTGCTTTTTTGTGAGTAGGCTTTCCTCCACCCCACTGTAAATACTGAAATTGGGTAATTTGACTTCTGTACTATCTTGCATTTGCTTGTACTTTTCTGATTTTCTACTTTATCACTTTATATTTGGATATCACAATTGTATTTCTTTAAGACAGTTTATAAAAATAATGAGTGAAACATGTTTGATATTAGTCATAAAAATATCATGTTTAAAAATATTAGTTTTATTGATGAAATCAGCTTGTTTTATAAATGTGTTCTTTTAACATTCTGAGTCACAGATATCTAGAGTTGCTAGTTTTAATGCACACAGGTACATGCTTAGTTTTTTTATTCTTGTTCTTTTACATACCTGCCACTGTCCTAACCTATACCTTCTTCAAGAGAAACATGTCATGATCTAGAATATTCTAAAATACATGTACAGAAATGAGCAACTAGACTATAAAATGTCTTATTTCCATTAGTACCTGATAGCACTGCTTTAAATCCTTTAGTTTCTCTTTCTTCGTGTCCGGCTTTAGCTATTAGTTACACACACACACACACACACACACACACAATCGAAGTTTGACATTTTAGCTTCCAAAACTCTCATTAACTTATTTCAAGTGTAACCTGCATTCACTTAATATATATATATACGTTTTGTGATATATTTTCTGAAGTATTTTGTTTTAGAAAAATGTAGGCGTATTTATTTGGCTACATTTCCACTGAAATATAGTCTCACTGTTTCTCTATATTTCATTTACTGTCTGACTGAAATGTTGATGATTAAGTTATCTTGACATGAGCCATTTTGTTGCTTTGAAAAATTCACCACGAAGCATTTGATGGTATTTTTTATTAATTGGATAAATGAATTGTGAGATGTGTGATTGCATGATGATGTACTCATTTAGTTGTTGCTTTTTGCTTTTACTAATCTCTGTCATATTGGATTTATAAATGGAGCAGAGTGACCTTTGAAACAGTGATGGAAATGAAGAGATAAACACAACTTGAAAGGACAAACCAATTAATATCAATGTGTTTGCTACACATACATGAAGAATTTTAATCCTCTCCTTTGATAGGAAAGGGTGATTCATTTGTTGAGGGGGAGTTCACTTTTTCAAAGGTATAGATTCTAATCTTTTTAAAAATATGTAATTTATATAACGTCATCATATATTTAACATTCTATTAGGTTATTTATACATAAAAAGTTGGTGACACTAATTTTGAAAGTTTTGACAGTATTTCCTTTTAATGAGAACAAGTAATTATGTATACATACATATGAAAATATGTATCATTTGAGGTATTCATGTACATTTATATTATACATAATTAAAGTAAGTGTATTGTGATCTTGGTTATAGTAAATTCTTGAATAGACCACATGTTGTATATTTAGACTAAAACTGAACTTCTGCCATTTTCTATAGGATATTTCTAAAGTCTTGATTCAGTAATCATATATAAAACATTTATTATTTTAGTTTGTTGACATACAATGTTAAAAAACATTTCCAATATCAGTAAATATATTTGAGTATGCTTTTAAAATAAAACCTGACCATTTGCACTTCATTATTACCTTACACTTTCTCCCTTTACCTTTCCCATGTTTTACCTTACTTTATTTTCTTTAAACAACACACCAATTCTGCTGTGGTGTGAATTTTAGAATACTTGTACTTTCTATTCCCTTTGATAGTTTAATTATATAATATAATCAATTTATATACAGGCTTTGAAATATTGCCATTGATGCACAACAAGGAAAAAAAGTAGTACAAGCTTGACATTTTAAAACACTTGCATTGAAAGACTTCTACTTGTAATTGATTTTTAAAAGAGTTCCTGAAAAAGTGAGCTCAGAAATGTTTATAACAGTTTTGGCAACATTCCAAAATGTTTACCACAAAATGTAACTCAGCAGTTTCTAAGTTCCCCTATGAACTAAGAAAGATGCGTCCCATCATTGGCTCAGTCCACACTGATAATGAACCTGCTACATAGATGTCATTTCTAAATACACGAATTCTCAAAGATAAGTACTTTAAAATAAGAGGTGATTTTGTTTTTACCAATCCGGATAACTCATAACAAGCACTTTATGAACAAACAAAGGTTATATCTTTTATATCTTTCTTAATTTACATACTTCCTCCTCCTTTCCTCTTTTTAATCTGCAGGCTTTCAAATCCTTGATTAGTAAAGTTAACAAAATGATGACGTGGTTTATATATATATTAATACTAGAGACCCTTTATGGTTGATTGTGTGAATTCTTTGGATGGCTAAAAATTAATTATGATCTTCATTATATTTTAACAAGTGAGCAAACCAAAATACAAATAACATTGACCACAGCAATTATTTTAAAAAACTATTTGTAGGTACAGTATTTCAGGAAAAAGAATTTCATTGGCTAGTTGTTTGTCAATTCTTGTACTTTTTTATTGATTCCTGGAATATTTAATTCCATGATTGATGTAAACCTGCTTATTGTGAGTGAAAATAGATCAATTTACAGGAAATGAATACACACCATTTATTTATATCTCTACTTTCTAATAATATGTATTAATTTCTGTAGTGTAGTGTTTCTCTGACATCAAATCATAGAATAGTTGGAAGCTTTGTAACCATTTTATTCATCTGGGCTTGTGGTGATTCTGTTTGATTTTTCTCAAGTGTGATTCTACACTATAATGTAATATTTTAAAGTACAATCAGCCAGAATGAATCATTTATTTGTAAGCATTTCTTTTTGAGATGAAAACTGTGGCATAATTGCATGACATCTACTTATTCCCCCAAGAATCTGGAGTGATTTGTGATTTGAAATTTCTGTATCATAAACACATGCAGTGCAGGAAATATTACATTTAGTCAATAAGCAGGAATTTTGATTAGTTGTGTATAAATCACTATTGTTGGGAAATAAAGGTGACAAAAACAATGAATAAAAAGAAATGAATTGATAAAAACAGGCAAGGAAGTCATCCAGTCAACAATATTACCTAATTTGTCAAAACAATCCATTACTCACTCTATGTTCTTCTGAGAAATTGATTTGCATGACAATATTCCTCAGACCAAATTCAGAACTTCAGTTTTCCCAAATTTGAACCTTATAACTGGATTAAAAGTAACATTTAAATCATCATTCTCTGTCTCCCTCTTTTTTCCCTCCTCTCTATGCCTACTTTTATGCCATTGCAAACCCAATGGTCTGAAATAGGAACGGAAAAGCTCTACGAATCACACCTAATATTCCTGCCTCCGGCTTTTACCAATGTGCCACTTGTCTGTTGAGCCTCACATTTTGTTAGCACTCTGGGATATTGACTGCTGTCCCTCGATTGAGTGTTTGGGGAACAGGCAGGATGGTGGAGGGAAGAGAGGGAAAGGAGAGAGAGAACATGTAAGATGAAAAATAGCAGAATCTTGTGGCAGCATTGAGAGCACACATCTGGTGCTGAACTGGTTGGGTGTAAAACGTGGCTCTTTTTTCACCATTGTCAAGACATTTTTGCCTCATCTCTCAATGTCTGTTTCCTGGTCTGTATCATAGGTATAACTTAAAACATTTCATAGGGCCCTTTGGGGATTATTTGGATTGAATTAGTGTTCTCAAAACACTATTTGACCTATTATAAGCACTACACTAAGATTTAAGTATAAAATGACAGTAAAACAATGAAGTGTGCAGACATATTGATAAAAATCTTCTATAAATCTGGGTCTTTCCCATCTTCCAGTCTTCTTCACCTTTAGATTAAACCATTTCTCATATTCTTTTCTTTATATGGCTGCAACATTTCTTACTTACCCAGGATCTTTTATATTTGTCCAACCAATATCTTATTGATTTTATCACAGTAAGAGCCATGATGAAAAAATATGCTACCAGATTCAGATTACATTGCTGCATTTTTAAAAAGCACAGATGCACGTGGCAAGAGAAAATTGTTGTTTTCTTTAGATATTTTTTGGGGGATCAGTAGTAAGCCCATCAAGTTTTAATTGAAAAGTTTTGTCCCATTTTACATTATCAGACAAAATGTATACTCTAACTCTAAAAAACAGACATTACTTTATTCAGTGCACATAATACTTTCTTTAATTAGTCCTTAATAAGCTTGGTTTAACTGGGATTTACGGAAGAACAGTGGTCATTAACATTAGCTAGATTAAGACTGTGTTAATTACTATTGATAGATAAAATAACGTGCAAAAAATGACTTAAATTATTCCTATACTTATGAATTGAAAAGCCGTTTGAAGCTTTTAAATAGAAGTTATATTTTATTTGTGCTTTAAAATTGAATATTGACTTCTGTACATATGGGCATACACAATCATAGAATTTATGCTTTCATGGTTTGAATTTTATAGCTTATGTAATTTTAACATGAATAAGAAAATCTTAAAATATCATTTGGATAATTTTCTAACATTTATGCATGAAAATTTTACTTTCACTTGTATGATTTACTGTGTGAATTTACTTAGAAACAGATATCTTAATAATACATTACTTTCAGAAAACTTAGTTATTTCCCATTGAATAACTGATGAATGCAAATGATTTTTTGTATTCTGAAAGCTTTTTGTTCCAATTGTGATACTTTATTTTATTTTACTTATTTTATTTTATTTTATTTTATTTTAGTACCAGGGATCAAAGTCACAACCTCACGCTTGCCAGGCAGGTGCTTGTGCCACTGAGCTAAATCCCTGGCCCATTATGATACTTTTATATTAACGTTACCTTTTCAATCTTATTGCAAGTCTTTAATATGCTTTCTCATTATATATGGGAGTTGTTAATAGTTGAAATTTAGTGATAGTTTTCATCTTTGCTTCTTTTCCTAGGCCTTACACCAAGTGAAGCTAATTCTCAGTATTCGGATAACTTCTCATCACTAACCTTACATCTATTTTCTTGAAACTCATCTTGCTTAATAAATATACTTATTGACTTTAAGCTATTAAAAGCATGTCTATTAACAATGATTCCTACATTGGCAATGCCAATAGAAAATTATACAATTAAATGTTTAAATTTTATAGTAGCGATATTGTATCTTTTCTTCTAAATGATTTAGAGTACCCCTTTCTACTTAAAGATTCATGACAAGAATTTTACCACGGTTCCTGGCAAAATGAATTAGAAAGAAATATAATCTGATATCCTAGGTTGGACCTTGACTTTGGTCAGTCTTTCCTGAGTTCAGTACATTGCAATTTTAAAAAGAAAAAAAAAAAGACTCAGATGCTCAGATGCTCCGTCTGATTAATTTGGAATCACGTTTGTCATTCCCTCTTCTCATTTCGCAACCACTTTCATGTTTAGTGCACCCATTTTGTCTTCCTCCACACCAAATCTAGGCTTCATATTCCTCTTCCCCCTGCCCTCAAGGCTGGTGTGGAAGCCCAAGTTACCAGCATCTCGCTCATGGGCTACTGCCCTAACCCTTCATCAGTTTTCCTGTTCTCATTCTTTGTTGTCCTTGTTTTTGGTACTGGGAATCAAACTCATGACCTCACACTGGTCAAGCAGGCGCTGCACCACTGAGCTATATCCCTGGCTTTGTTATCTTTTATAATCCTCTGGCCTTATAACAGTGACAGTGGTGATTATCAGTCATAAATCAGTTAAAAAATTTTGCATTAGATAATAGCTTCAATTACTTTTGCATTTGAGTTAAAATATTCTTAATATGGCTTGAAAAGACTTGCAGAGTTTGGAATGTATGTAACTTTCCCTAGCAAAAGAATCTTCGATTACTCTTTCTTTGTTCGTTCTTCTCACTACACTGGTTTCTCTCAGGTTCCTGAAACATATGCCTTTTCTTCCCCCAACACCTCTTCAAAACTGGAGTGTGGAGTGCTTTTTATTTTTCACTTACTAGACTCCTACTCATTTTCCAGTCTCTGCTTAAATGTCCTTCACTGAATGCTACAATTAAATTAGTTTTCTATATATACCCTCGCCCTCCTCCTTTCAATATCATCCTGCTCTTTTTGTAGTACCTTGGACTGTTTATAATTGTATCTTGCTTTGTAAATCTGTTTGCTGCTTGAGTCTTCTGCCATGAGACCATTAGTTAGCTGGTGAAGGGCAATGTAGACCCTGTCACATTGAGTGACCACCAATTCATGGTTATTCAATAAATACTCCAGAATAAGTGCTCAGTTAGACAAGAATGTGATTTTATACATTATCCTTATTAATGTAGGCTCTCTCTTGACTCATGAAATTCTTACCAAATAGAGTGTTTCTTTTATTTCAAGCTACATTTTATTCAATGTCAGCATTTCAGAGGTTTACTATATAATGTTTTAATTCTCATTTTCTTGTGAGTGCATGTCTACATCTATTCTTTTAATTTAATTTGAAACATAAAATGTTAATATTGTTGGCATTTCCATTTTGCAGATGAGTAAATTGAATCTCAGAGGAGATAATTTCTTGCTTGCTTTTATGTGATGCTTAAGGTAGTATTACTTAAGACAGGGTCTGCTGTTTAGACTTCCACTTTAGCGTTTATCTCAGTTTATTAAAATAGGGCAAAAGGCTCATTCTTTTTTCACAATATTAAAATTAGAAATACAGATTTTTAAATTTTCATTTAGTGTTGCTAATATCAATTTTGACGACCTTGAACACAAACCATAAATCTTATTATATGTTACTTTACTAAGATCTGTTAATTTTGTAGGTCCAGAAATAGAAGTTTTAAATTTATAAAATTCTATGAGTGCAAAATATAACTTGAATAAATAATATCTTTAAGTCACTCCCATCAACCTCTGTATTATTTAATCAGAGGGAGGAGGCTACCATAGGATTTGAAGAGCACGATATATAAAGATTTAGATGTCTGTGAACAGGTTCATAAAACTGTGAAACATATGAAAATAAATGAATTGACAGCCTATTAACTTTATTATTTATCACTTTCCATTTTTTACCTTTGTTCAACAACTTACCCCAAAGATTGCAACACCAAAATTAACTTTTGTGGCTGCATCCTCTTTTAATGTCTACGTTTTATCCATTCTCATTTGCTTGTCCCCCAAATATTACACATTCTCTATATCTGAGCTGTTCTGCTCTTGTATGTCCCTTGGATTATGCTATAAACCCTTTGTGTCAGGGGCCTTGTCTTTTTATATGCTCTATAAAGCACTGTGCATACCTAGGGAATTTTATGAATAATAATAAAAAGGAGGCAAAAAAGCTTTCATCAGCAGTGTTTTATTTTCCATGTGAATTTAGGGATGAATTTATGCTATTGTCCCTATTTCTGGAGGAATGGCTGCTTATATTACAAAAGTTGACTATGGAGAAAGCAAGCAATATTAAATCTGAAAAATACATTGTTGGTATAGGAAAAATAAATGAAGCAATACAATTTTCTTTTTCCTGTCCATTATAAAAATATTGCCAAGTCTGGCATGTGGTTCGTAAAATCAAACATTTTCTAACACAGCTGTGTATGAGGAAATGAAATACTGCAGGTATAAGAAACCACCTGTTTGTCAGAACAGGAGTTTCAAAAAAGATAAACAGAAGAGTTTTATATGAATCTCTGTTGAACATCCATACTGCTATTAATAACAAAATGTTAACTCTTAGTTTTCAAACAGGTGTTTTCCATGTGAATATGAGGTTCAACAATTGCACAAATGATTCACTAATACACAGTACTGGTTTTCTAGTCTATTAAAAAGATGACAGTGAAGAAAACTGTCCAAGCTAATTTTGCAACCAATTCAGTTTTAAAAGTCAAAATTATATCAGCCCACAGATTCTTGTTTTCTCGAAAGGCACTCCTTTCCCTTTTCATCTCAGTTGCAAAACTCTCATGAACTTAGCAGTGTTCTCTCATGATGAAGCCAAAGTCTGAAATATGTCACAAATCACACTGAGATACCCAAGAAATTCAAATTGCTGTAAGCACTAGTGCCAAGGGAGCATTTATGCACTGCCTGAGCCATCAGACAATGTTCACAACCAGATCGCTGCGTCATAATCTCATTGTGACTGCGATGTGCGTTGTGTAGAGGATACTCAAATTCAGAGTGAAAGAAACAAGAACAGTTGTCAGATTAGATTCCTCATGTATTTTACATTACACAAATGATTAGAAAAATGCATTAACCAGTATCAAATATTTCAGGATTTAAAACTTCTTCAAAGACTTCTTTATATGACATATTTCCTGGTAAGTTTTATCCAGGTATACTAATAACTGAAGTTTTGGGGAGAGTGGAGAAGAAAATCTTCAAAATTTTTTTGTTGTCTTCACTAAATGTTATCAAATAAGTAAATGAGTAATACCCTAAATGCCAAACTTAATGATGATGTCCACCAAAAAAATACCTGTAAATATTTCTAATTGAACTTTCTACACTGAATTTTTCCAGGTGTATATGTGTGCAGAGATACATAGGTACCTGTGTGTTTCTGTGACTTACATAGGTGAAATCTCTTTAAGATTCATGTTTGGCAACTATAAGATACTTTGTAGATTGTTCTCATATTACAACAATATTAAATTACTAAAAGCAGAAAGCTTTTTCCGATCTTTACTTGCTAGTTGAAGAAATATAAACATGGCCTTGAGTGAAATAGCAGTGTATAATTTCATTGCTGGGATAGTAGAATCTATCCTGTAAAGTATGACATAACTTACTTTATGTTAAATTTTGATTTGTATAAGTCTCAATGATTTATACATACAGGTATCCCTGACTTCTTGTCTACTTCTTATTTAATACATTAAAAAGATAGTATTTTCAAATTCAACCTAGTACTTAAAAGTCTACAGAAGCCTAACTAGTCTGCTGTGTAAGCTTCATCTTTTGCCACTTGAAAATTCTAATAAGGCAGTCACATAATATTATTGTATACTTTTATCTTATCATAATGAATCAGATAGATGTTTAGTTTAATATTGAATATTGGCATATTAGTATTGGATATATGAGAAATGTGTCTTATTTTGCCCTCATGTATATATTTCTGTCATGCATTTATGAGAGTAAAAATGGTTTTTTCTTTTTACTTTCTATCAATAATTAATTTTTAATAATTTAAAATTTTGCATTCATCAAGATAAAATGTTGACCTCTAAAGACTTCAGTTTCCTAGCTAGAAGTTTTTCTAGGACAAATAGATTCTATTACTTATGTAAATCTGTTTTATCTAGCCTTCAATCCAGACTAAAGGAACATGATTCCTTTTTTATAGAATCTACACAAAGGACTGGGAGAGCATCAGCATATCTCATGGTAATACATACACGGGTATGTATGTATGCATGTATGTATGAATTCAAATAAAGACAGGAATGACCTGCAATGGTGACAGATCAGAGAAAGATTAGTCTTCTATAATAGGAAGATGGATGACATGGAAATTTCCTCTATTTCTTTTCTGTTTGTTTGATTGTTCTTAGTCTTTATGTTTCCCTACCTAACACTGGGCACTTAATAGTAAACTTCATATTATTAATATATCATATTTATTAATGACTTAGAATAAACTTTATTATACTGTTGACTTTGTTGCTAAGTGTTTCTATTATAAAATGTTATTTGCTTTAAAGAAAAGGTTATGACTTTTCTCCTTTTTTATTTAAAACAAAGCCAAAAACATCCCTGCATTTCGACATCCTTCATCCAGTTGTTTGTAGATTAGCATTCGTGTTATGTGGGATCTTACACAGTTACATAGCATGTTCATAAGGACAGATATGGTTGTCCATCTGTCCCCAGAGAGGGACAGTGTGCTTGTGGCATGCACTCACTGTGGTGTGTACACAATATTCATTGTGTCTTGTGCATCTAAAATTTGCAAAAGCTTCCCTTCTGTTGCCATAGAACATAAATAATTATCGTATGAATTGGGTATAGTCAAAGTCATGTATTTCTTTTTGGAAATGCCATCACATTTTAGTTCCTGTTTTAAGTAATTTCATTTTTGTCTTCATCATAAGTAAAAGGATTCACTATATTTTCACTATGTATGAGTTACTATTGAAGTAATCTGAGACTCTTTTTTATTTAAAAAACTTATGAGTATACATTTGTGATACATAATAATTACAATCATCTTGGGAAATTGGTGCATCTATAGATCTCGTCTTATCATTTTCACTTCCCCTGTTTTCTCTTCATTCCCACAACCTATTCTTATCTTGTGTCATATCATCTATCTTTTATTTTGTTCCTTAATTTACTTATAGTTTTGGTTTTTTGTGTAAGAGAAATCATGAGATATTTAAATTTCTGTGTCTGATTTATTTCACACAATTTTTAAATGAAATATTTTATTTAGTTTATTCACTTTTGTGGACTTGCAAGCAAAGTTTAATTTCAAGAATTGTCCAGTAATCACATGATAATGAATTCCATGTACTGATCTAACAGAATGAGTGCCATCAGAGAGGCATGGTAGTCTAGAAAAGTCAAAAATCTTGAGTGGGGATCCTAGCTCTTTTGGATACTACAGGTGATCCCTGATGTAAGGATATCACTATTCAAGATTTTTCAAATTTATAATGGCTCTGAACCAATATGCATCCAGTAGCAACTTCTTGAAATTTTGGAATTTGATCGCTTTTGGGGTTAGCCATGTAGAGTACAAAACTCTCATTATACTGTGCAGTGAAAGTGAGCCTTCACGCTCAGTCGTCCAAGTGATGCTGCGAAAGAATGCACACTTCACTGTTTTGCTAAGCACTGATGCTTGGTAGCTTAGGTGAATTGAGTTCATTTTCAGCTTACAGTGGGATTTTCAGGACGTAACCCCACGTAAGCTGTGGAGCATCTGTACTTTTGGATGCCTAGTAAACCATATATCCATCTTATCTTTTGTAAGATAGATATAATGATATTTTAATAGTTTTGAGGGAGAAATAAATTTTGATTTGTATTAAAGACTTTTGTAAGTGGATTTATTTATATGAATAATAGTTGTTATTTTTACTCCCATGATTTAAATATTCAGCCAGTCATATTGTTCAGGAAAAAATATTTTATTAATGTGCACATAAAAGTGGTTTGCAACTGAATCACTTGTTCAATTCAATATTTTAATCTTAAAGATAAATTCGTGTTGATAAGTATTTTACCACAATAAAGTAGGATCAGTATTACAAATATATCATTTTGTAATCTAAATCTTGCTATGTATCTGAAAATTATGGAGTACCATGTGGTGAGCTAATACCACTGAGTGGTTCTGGGCATCACTGTCTTCACTCTTAAAAAGAGGAAATAAATGTGATATTTTTCAATTTTTCTCATTGTTTAAAAATTCTCATATATTTATGACCACCTTTTCTTTGAAACTGGTACCAGCATTTCAAATTTTGTTGGTGTCTTTCAACTAAGACCTAACTACTGTTCATAAAGCTCTAACCCTGAAACGGGAACATACCTGTGCCGCTGCTAATGTAACCTTTGGATATTCTTAGTGAAATAAGTTTACATAAATTAGTGGTCAAGGATAACTTTTTTGCTGATATCAAAATAATAACTAAACTTCTAGGAGATGAATCTAATTCATATCTGATGATAATGTTAAGCCTGGCTTTAAAAGATCAATCCCATTTTTTTTAAACCTTCTTTTTGAGAGTAAGAGTGGTTTTTTCTTTTTACTAACTTTCTATAAAGGATTAATTTTTAACAATTTAAAATTTTGCATTCATCAAGATAAAGTTGTAACAGAAATATACTTATTCAGAAATATTCTTATCTCAGACTCTTTGAAAATGCCTTTTAGAATAAGAATTACCTGGCATGTATACACACAACCACATGCTCTTATAGCATATACATGGCATATACAGTTTACTGTTTTGTACAAAATAGTAGCAATCCTGTACCTAGAATTTAAACTAGGAATATTTAAAAGTAGTATATGTCTGTAGTACATAATGGTTATGAATAATTCGTACATGTGTAAAGCGTATTTTGGTCATTTTGATTCCTTTATCCTCCTACCTATTCCTCTCCTGCTGATACCTCTTCCTCATCTCCACAAAGTCTACATAAAATGGGAAATTTAATATCAAATAGAAGAAATGCAAAACAAGTATTAAATTATCATAGTGTGACAAAGTTATGCAGGTGAACACTTTGTTATTATGAGTATATAGACTGAATAAATCTATGAAAAGCTCTTTTAGTGCAATCATTTCCTATAATATGTCATTTTTCCTGCCCCTTCTGTTCTTCTGTTTATTTTAATTTTAATATGAAAGAAATGATCATCCCATTTTGTTTGAAACTGGTATCAAGGTAAAACCACAAACCTCTTGAAAGAATTCCTTTGTACCCAATCACATGAATGTTGTTGGAACAAAATTTTACCACCTGCCAGAGGCTTTAAAAACAAAATCAAAAGGCTCATTGCTTCAAAATATTCAAACTAAGTGTGGCTTCTAGGTGAAAATATAATGACTAGATCATTCTCATTATATGCTTATTATTGTACAAACGAATTTGAAATTTTTACTACTTTTCATGAAAGAATAATTAATACATGAATATGAGCATATTAATGCTAGTAATAGTTTCACTATTCCACCACTTTTCCTGAAAAACAGAATTGGGATTCTAATATTTAGTGTATCTTGCTGTTGGTATCAAAACTTCCTAAAAGAAAAAAGAGAGGAAAAAGGTGAAGTATTTCTTATACTAGTTAAAACAATTCAGTGACAGCATGCTTCATTAACTGTTTGCATACAAGACAAAAGTGCTTTCTGATGAAGTGGAAAACCAACTTGGGACCAATTTTCCACAACATAAATTCAACACTCATTCTACCTCTTGATACTTTCGTATTTAAACTACCAAGAAGGTTTTTCATAACTGTCATATTAGTAATAATTTTAATACTCATATTTTAGATTCTTTAACCCTTGAAACCTTTTAGATTCACTCAGAAAGTGAATCTAAAATAGAAATATTTTAGATTAAGCTTTAGATTCACACTTGCTAATATATTTATTATTGTGAATCCATTGCATTTGAAGTTATCAAATTGGTTTAGAAAGAATAAATTTTTATCTTGCAGGAAATGTATTATACACAATATTAAAATGGACTGCTGAAACAAAATTTGGATTATATCAATTTCTGTCCCTGTCTCTGATTTTTTCTCTATATATAAACACATGAGTATGTGTTTATATACTCAGTGTGTAAGTAGCATAATGAATGTGATATATTTAGCATTATTACACATCTAGTTATTTTATAGGGCATAAATTATGCTGATACTAGCAGAAAATATATTACCCTAGTAAATGTGCCAAAAAGTGAATGTTCATTTAGAGAAATACCATTATAGATTGATTACCATGTCATAAGAGTGTGCTTTCTGTGATAGGTAAGTCAATTCTGTCAGTTGAACATGTAATAGCAACAGAGTGCTACCAACCGAACACAATGAAGTCATTCACAGTCCCGAAAGACTCTAAACTATTATTTGGTTTGGTATATTGTATTTTGTCATCATAAGCAGTGTTCAAAAATCACTTTTGATTACACGTGTGAGAATCTAGAGATATCTGTCTTCACTTCGTCTCTTTTCTATAGTTGTAAACTCAATTTCTAGACTCTAAATGAGGATAGAAAAAAGGGATTATGTGTTTTTATGAAAATAATATTTAAAAAAAGAAAATAATATTTAAGTTTGGTTAACAGGGAGAATCAAAATTTCTTTGTTCATATATATCCTAAAATATCTTTCCCTTAATGTACTGTGAGCCAGGTTTTTCATTAGAAATTTTTTTTTGCAAAAGTGAATACTTTTATTATGTGAAACAGAATTTCTAATTATTCATAATATGAAGCATTATTTTATTACATTTAACATATTTACTAGTAATATGATTTTGATTTTGTTTCATTAAAAGTTGGTGCCTTCTTAGTATAAACCAAAGAAATGTATCAGTCCTTTGAGATTAAAAATATTAATAAACCTGTTGCAATTTCAGAAATAGAAGTGATCATATTCAAATAATTCTTTTGGTTTTAAAAATAGTGTCTTATTATTTTGTTTCTTTTAAAAATGAAATCATTATAGACATTAAAATAACTGTATGGTCAAGACGAGATATATGTGCCAAATTTAAAAATACATTAGAGTAGCATAAGCTAAAAACTTTAAATGATTACTGATTCAGTGCATTAAATATTACTTAACATGAAAAATGTGCAATTATTATGCAGACATACTCATCTTTAGGAATTTTTCCTGAACTGTTTCTTGCAAAAAAGAGTTTTATCTAATCAAATTTTAAGAGAATCTCCTACTTTGAGTACATTTTAATATATTTTTGCTTAAAGTGAGTTATATTTATAGTAGTTTTAGAATTCTCATTTTGCGTAAATATTTCTTCATACATGTATATATTTTTACACCACTTTTCCAGTGGGGGGCAGGAGTGAAATGAGACCAAAAGAAGTGTTTTAATTCCTTGCTTACTACTTCACTTGAGTTACTGGCATCCAATATAGCCATTTGAAAAAAGTCTGTTCCTTTTGGCCTATTAGCAGGTTACAGTGCTTAAAATAATAAGAAGAAAATGCCTTTGGTGTGGCAGAAGCTAAGTGAATAAGTAGTTCCATTCCTCTAAGGTTTCTAGTCTTACTCTGAGCATCTAAAGCTTGAGATAACTTCTTTTTAGATATTAAGAATTAACTTCATTCAAATATGTTTTTACTTTTGTGTTTCACTGATGACACCTTGATTAGCTATAATTTCTAAAAGTCCTAAATTACTGGGGATGAGAAGATCAGAATCTGTATCTTGGAAAAGCAGTATTCAATGTTTGTCCTCATGAGAAGTTGTCTTTGCTGGGTGGCCACAGTGCTGGCTGAGTGACAATCAGTATTCAGTCTACAGTTTGTCTGCTAAGTATCAAGGGAATTCAGCTCCATTGTGGAAAGTTTAAAAACTTTCCTTGTTTGGATTTTTGTCTCTTAAATATTTAGTTCACTTCAACCTAATAATAATTTCATTTAATGTTTCTTGTTTCAGTATTTTAGGTAAATACTTGCTTACGTTTTAAAGTACTTTTAAAAATATAAATTGAAAAATTAATCAATTAGAAAGTAAGACTTGAAAAAAATCAATAATTGCTGAAGACTGCAAATTAAATGATGTAATTTTACATTCCATTTTATTATTAGTTGAAAATGATAAGATTAAACTCTGTAGTTTTGAAAAATATGATCACTCTATCAGACAAGTTGTGTGAAATTACCCCTTTGCCTCCCCACAACCTTTCAGAATGGTATAAACTGGAAAAGTCTAACTGAATACATCTCAATGGTTGAATTCAGCAATTTGAATATTTTCAGAGTTAATCTCATATTACCTTTAGAATACACAAATGAGTCTATGTTCTTTTCATAGTAAACAACAACATAATATTGATAGTATTCTTTACATTGAGATTTATACATTAGATCACATCTAAGATTTTGTTTAATTAAAGCAAAAATTGAGAAATTTTTTCAACATGTAAATGTATACTTTCCTTCATAGGTAATTGTAATGAAGTATTACCAATTAGAATATCTATCCTATTTAAAATTGGCCAAAGTATAATGTTTTAAAATTGTGTAAAACAGAACTATTTCATGTAACACTTTGAACATGATACAGAAAAGTGAACACATTATACACTTCTTAATATGGTGGAATTCTTTAGCTATCACAGTTCTCGAGAGAGGTGCTGTATTTTTCTAAAACAAACATTGAAAGTGATGTCCTGCACAGTCACTCAATGCACACATTTAACACTCCCTGGGAGGGAGGTTTCATGCTCTGAACCCTCTAGGTTTTAGATCTCAGAGGGAGTTTTACTCCCTGTGGTGTAGGCACACTTCTTGGAGTGCAAAGTACACCATTAAAATACTGCCCTCTTACAGCGACTTTAAACTAGTATAGTTTGAATTCTTTTTAGTCACTACACAGCACGACAGGCATTTTGATACTTTCATGGAGTAATTTACCATTTGTATACATGTCACAGGTAGTATTGACTTTAATCCAATATGCCAAAAACATTTTAAAGTTTTGCAAAAAGAAAAGAGAATGACTGTTGTTATATATAATAACTGTGCTCTGCATGTACATACATATTTACAAAAAAAGTGAAATTTAATCATGAATTATGAAAATCTACTAACTTAAAGAGAAATTGATTTTAACTTATCAACTTAACATCCAATTAAATACATAATTTAAATATTGCCTATGAATAAAAAAGAAAATATATTTTGCTAGTTAATTTAAGAAATACCCAAATAGTTTATTTTTGCATCATAGAAACACATTCTCAATGAAAACATTGTTATTGTATTATTAACACACAGCATATGATCTCCATTCTTGCCTCCCTCAGTTTCTACCCCCATGGGATGGTAACAATGTGGACTCACACATTTATTATATTAATTAGAAATCACTACCTAATATAATTGTTCTGGCAAGCACATGGTGAGTACTGAAAATATTATTGACAGAATTTCTCCATTTAACTCTGGTGTTAAAAAGATTTGCATGTCTAAAACTGCCTTGATTAGGTATTGTTTTTGACGACTCTGCTCAGTGTTTTACTCTATGCATATGAAGCGTGAGGACTTTTAGCACATCTGAAGTAACATCTGCTCTGTCTTTTTGTTGCATGGTTCATGGTATAATTAGCTCTATATTTCACCAAATACAATTTTGCTCCCATGGCGGACAAAGCAGCATGAAGAAAACATAAATAATTGCAGATTAGAGAAACAGAAGGCAAAGTGGGTGTAGATGGCTTTGATAAAAAAGGGTTAAGGAGAATAGAAGGTCAACTCATTATTAAGAAAAAAAAGGAGGCAGTTAAAATTAGATATGGTCTTTGTAATTAAAGAAAACACACATAGACTTTTCTTTGAACAATGTTCCCTGTTTGGCCAAATAATTTAGTGATTTGCAATGATGTAGTTTGCTTTGTGTTTATTTAGAAAACACTTTAAGCATGGTGCATGCTAAGTTTAATTATTAAAGGAAATCTTGTAAAGACATAGGAGGTTCCCATTATTTCCCAGAAAGCAGAATATACTTTTTCAGAATCTAGTTAGCTCAATGTAACCCACTAATTCCTATCCATAACCTGATATTTTGGTATCACTGTGCTTCTCTTTAACTGTTAATCAGCATACTTGCATAAACCAGTATAATTCCCTTCAGACAAAATTTATTTTAAACTGATGATTGTTTATTGTATAAAGTATCTAGCTTAATTTTGCCTCATTGCTTAGTATTACATAAATTATATAAAAATATTGTATGGTATATATATATATATATATATATTAGGTAAAACAGTCAAATATTAAGATAATATTATTTGGTACCTCATAGCATAATTACAGCATTTTTAAGTTGCTATGTGGTCAAGGACTACGTTAGTTTCATAGGTGTAAAGTGTAATTTTTGTGATTTTTTTTTACTTTTACATTAAAGACTATAAAATCGTTTTAAAAAACAGAAGCTGAGGTATCTTTCAGTGGTAGAGGGCATTCTTTCACATGGTCTTGAGTTCAATCCCCAGCATCAAAAAATAGAAATAACAATAGCAATAACAAAAATTTAACAAATGATTATGAAATGTTGACACTTTATTTTTATCATATCAGTAAAGTCCTCAGAAATCTTTGAAAGAAAGTCAAAATGTTTTGCTTACAAAAAAGTTGGGCAGAGATCCTGTTACAAGGGCATAAAATATATGAAAATATAGAAACATATTCAACTCTGCTTTGTATCTGAAGCATGAGTCAAATATCAACTAAAACAATTATAAGACACATTAAAAACAGAAAGCAGGAGAACATTACTGATAAGCTACAATATAGTACTACGTTGAAGGGCAATTTAAAAGATAATGATGTAAAGCAGCATAAATAAGTTTAAAATAATGTAGTTTCCAGTATGCCTTTTCCTGTTGAAGACAGTGGGACAAAATACTGCTATTGAATAAAAATCTATGTCTCACATAGACAGCAGGCTTAGATTTATAAATCACTCTGGTAATGTCTAGGAGATCTTACTGTCTCCCTGTGAACTTTGGAAAATTTTGCCTCCCTTATCTCAGGTGAATAAAGAGAATAAAAAGGAATAAACAGATGAAAAAATACAGAGCCATATGCAGAAGACAAGCACCATAAAATAATAGTATGTTTTTTCCCTATTAAGTTTTGATTTTCTTTCATCTTTGTTGGACAAGTAGAAAACACAAAGCAAATCCTACTTTAGAACATATATGAATATTTAAATTGTATTTTTTCTTTCTGAAACTATTTTCAACCTGAGCTGAGAGGAGTGATATGATTATTGGTTCAGTTTTTCAATCTTCTTTGCACATTAGAATCTTCTGGAAGACTTCTGGGTTATAGCTTAGTGGAAGAACATATGCGTAGCTTGTGCAAGGCCCTGAGTTAAATTCAAAATACTTTGAACTCTGCCCCAAATAGGAATCATTCAGAGAATCTTTTAAAAATTTCTTGATAAGCTCCAAACCAACAAAATTGTAATCTTCCATGGTAGGTCCTATAGATTGGTATTTTTGTGAAATTCTAGGTGATTCAAATGAAAAGACAATTTGGGATAACCAAATTTCACTTTAATGAACAATTTATCATTTAAGGCCTGTTTATGTTTCTGTTAACATAACAAAAATTACTAATAATCATACATTCATTATGGAATTACATCTGAGGATAGCTTGGATGATTTCATAGTGTTTCCATGAATTATACACAAGGACCATTCAAAAGGTGAGTTCTTAAGGTGTTTGGAGAAAGCCATTCACAGTGGACTATTGGTTTTGATGATGCTGTTTCCTGGCTATGTTCTATAAGATGTGGTTTCCTGGATCCTCATTCATAACTGCATAGTTTTACTAAATTATTGTATATGTTTTGTGTATTTATAAATTCAGGCAATCAAAGTTACAGGAAGGTTTTATTGAATATATTCATGTATATCTCAGAATTGGTGCAGTTTGAAGAACTAGAAAAATATTTTAGACAACTTAGCTTTTGTGGGTAAGTCTTAACATTTTCTTGTAATGGTCATGCTGATGCATAGAAAAGTTTGGGTGTCCTAATTCTGATTTCAAAATATATATTCTTTCTTCAATATCAGTGTCTTTTCCATTGGTATGGTGACAAAGCTTATCTGAATCTTTTGGTTATATCCTATTTTATGGTAAATATACATACAACCATAGTTCCTTTATCTATGAATTTTAAATAATCAACAAATTGAGGTATCACCATCTGGTATTTTGAGTGCTATTCCTTAATACTAGTGACCATGATTTGATATTATGAATAAAAATGGTAAAAATACAAGATTTGTTCTACTTTCTTTCTTTAATTGTACATCTTTATTTTTTAAACACTTTCATAGTTTTCATTAGTTCTCTAAATTATCTTGTGTGTGTGTTTGCAGAATCCACACAAGAAAATGAAAGTTATTTTTGTATACATGTAGAGTCTTTAATATTAGAATAATTAATATGGAATCAGCAAGGCTGTTGTTCGTCATTCCTCATGGTAATAATGTTACTGATTCAAAATCATGCATAATATAATTTAAGGAGGTATACCATACAGGGAAACTGAGTTAATAGTATTATATACTATACTGATAGAAAGATATATCTTCATTTCTCTTTCCTGCTGCATCATTCTAGCTGAAGTAGTATAAATGCCTTTGGGTGTCTTTGAAAACTCTGATGATTGTACATGAGTAGATGAGATATAAAACTTCTATTACTTTTGTTCAGGACAGAGATTAGGGTGTTAGTTTACCACCCTTAAAAACTCAGGAAGTATTTAACAGCATTTTGGCCATTCAGGTTATATAATTTATAAATCTCTTTAATTCCCAAATTGCATTTCTTTTAATGAAATTTTATTTCTAATTCATATGGTTAATCTACATGCCAGTTTTAATTTGTTAATCAGAGAATTTTAGCAAGTTTATCCAAAGTGGCATAATACTGCTTTAAATATGTGGATCCTGCAATTCTATCAGCTTTTTAACACTCATTTTTAAAATTAGGGTTTATGTGTTCATTTTTATCATTAGTATGCAGTTTAAAATCATAATGATGTTATTTTGGGACTTATTTTTAATTTTTAATAACAGAATTATATGGTTCTGGAAGATATGTTTTGAACTATATTTTGATACAATTAAGCAACTTATCCAGATATAAATAAGGAGAACTCTAGTAAGAATAAGAGCTAACCCAGATTTAAAAATATATAATGCTCAAGAATAAGTAGAGGTAAACTTACACTGAGATTAATTTCTTTTTACTAATGTAAAAAGTGCTTAAGAGTATGTTTCCTACATAATTTTCACTGTTTTCAAAGGATTTTCTCTATTGATTTAGAAGGAAAATTATTAAAATAGGCTTTCTATTTTAGATATGTGATGATGGTTCAAGAAGGCTCTAAATATAATTCTTCAAACACAGTTTTTTTTCAGTAGGCTTTAGAGAGCTGGTAACTTAATCGTGACCCGGTATTATTTTGGGGAAAATAATATAATATACAAAGAATTTGTAATCTAGGGGTTGTTTTCTATGCTTTCCCATAAAAACTAGTATATAGAATAGAGAAATAAACATCATTAAATCTTGAATACTTAAAATATATCAAAATATTTACATGTCTCTAGTTTTAGGTTTTTCCAAGTTCTCAGTGACTATGTTACCATGTAAGAAAATTCTTATTCCAACATATTCATAGAAGGTGTTTAACAGTGCTAGCCTTGTTCTTTTCCTATCTCATTTCTCTCTCACCTTTTTACAGAACAGTTTTCAGTTCAGCATGGTGCGCACAAGTTTTTGAGCTCTCACTTTGGAGAAGGTACTATGTTTTCTGTGTGTGAAGTGACTCAGCACCACAGTGTGACAAAGAAGCAGGGCTGCTGATGCCTGTCTCTTGACCTAGAGGGAAACTGAGGCACTGAACGATTCAATGAATTCCTTAAAATCAAGGATTTAAAACCTGCTTGCATGCCAAAACTTGCAAAGTTATACCTCAGTGCATGGATGGGAACCTAGTAGTAAAATCACATTGAGGAAAGAAGAGAAAAGACTAAAGTAAGGGCCTTTTACCACGACATTTATCTTTAGGGACAAAAGAAAAATGTGTTTTTAAACCCTGGAGCCAAATAGTTTGTATTGTATTACACTTCCTTACTAAACCCATGTACAGTTGACCCTCTGTAGTTTTAGATTCTGTATCTTCAGATTCAACTAACTGCAGACTAAAAATATTGTGGGGAAATGGTAGAATATGTACAGAGTTGTTTCTTGTCATTAGTCCCTAAACAAAAGTTTATAACAACTATTTACATAATATTTATATTAGATTATGTATTACAAGTAACATACAGAAGGTTTATGGTATATGTGAGTATGTGAGCACATTATATGCAAACTCTACACCAGTTTAAATTAGGTCACAAGCATTTGTGAATTTTGATATACAAGGAGGGACCTGAAAACAGTTCCTCATAGATAACTAAAAGATGACATCACATTTAAGTGTAATGTCCATTGAACTTCTAAATAATCTTAAATTAAAAATTTACCCCCTTTAGACTGTGTGTTTGTTATGCTCCCGTATGTCCCAACTCCTCTATTAACCCCTTGCTAACTACCTATTTGCCCAAGTCTTTCATCCACTTTTGTAATGGTTCTGTAAATTCAAACCTGCTGTTTTCTCTGCCAAAAATGTAATTTTCAACCTTCATTTTCACTTGCAGGAGAACACCTTTCCCTATCATGCTTTGTTCATACCTACAAAATAGCAAGTGTAGATGTAGCCCTGATGCAAACTAATTATATAATTGAACTATTTGAGGTCTAGGCTCTATGATAACATTATTTTGAGTTTTATAAACCAGCAGTAGTCTTCTGTAGCACCAATCTTTTTGCACACTTTCTAAAAATTGCATATATTTCTAGTACCGTTATTATAATCATACTGTTTTATAAATGTGAACACAATGACATTTCCATTTTGTTTTAAAAATTCTCAAAATGTGTAAACATCACGATATTTTTTTCTTTCTGGTAGGCTAGAGCTCCTTGTGGGCAAAACTATGTCTTCGCTGTACACCCAGGGTTTGGGGTGTTGATGCATGCCTTGGCTACTCAGTAAATGAATTAAAAGAAGGAATGAGTTTCAAATGAGAACCTGTATATAAAAGAATATTAAGTGAGCTATTGTGTACTTTCAAGATATGTTCTTTCCACTGAAACCCTAAATAAAACATATGAAATATGTTCATAATTGAGACCACCCACTTATCAGTCATTTGATTATTCCATAGAGAAAAATCATTTATTTATATATTGGCATTAGTGTCTCTATTATAGACTCTTCCTCTACAAATGGTGACTTGACTAGGATTTAAGTTTGAGATACTACAAACTTAGGATTTCTAGAAATAATTCTTGAAATTATCCCAAACCTGTTCATTCTTCAGTCTTTCTCTATCCTCTATTGGTAACTCCCTTTTTCCTCATACTTGCTATTATGGATTGAATGTTAGTGTTCCTTCAAATTCTGATATTGAAACTGGAAGGTCCATGCACTAGTATTTGGAGATAGTGCCTTTGGAGGATAATGATATCATGAGGGTGAAGCCCTAATAAATGAGATTAGTGCCCTTATTAAAAAAAAAAAGTCCAGAGCGCTAGCTCATACTTCACTACATGAGGATAAATGAGTCTGTGGTTCTAAAGAGGGCCTTTAATGGTCTCATTCCATGGTGGTGCACTCATCTTGGACTTCCGAGCTTCAGAACTTCTTTATGCTGAAACCCTAGAGCTGTCTCCAGTACCCACATTTCATGCATTCCCCCGATATACCCATTAAGTACCTCTTTCATTCTCTCTTGCTGGGATGATTGTGATGTTTCCTTTTTTTTACTTTATAGTAGCTAACACTGTCAGTTCACACACTGCACCAAGTCATTCCTCTGTATATAATCATTCCATTCCATTTAGAGCAATATATTGAAAGGCCTATTCAGCAGTTGACAATCCTTCACATGTTCAGGTTCCTGGCTTTTTGTTTGCTCTTCTATTCGTAAATCTTGATCTCTCATCTCCTTCAAATGTCAAGGTTGTTTCAAATAATTCTGTTTTATTATGTAACCTTCCTTCTCCACGTGTAAATACTCCCTTTCTTTCTCTCCTGTTGTAATTTCTCCGTTGTACTTGACACGGTCTGACACACCTTGTACTTTACCTATGTAACAGTACTATTGGAATGTCAGCCCCATGGGACTTAGGACTTTGTTGTCAACTTTACTCATTTCTAACCCCAATACCCTTAGAATGGTGCCTGCCATTATTTTTGATGGAAGAATAAAGAGGTATATATTTCTGTGGACAAAATGTAAACACAATATTACTCAATAGATTTAAGTAAGAAAAAATTTGTAAATTTTCATGAAAGCATTATTTCTGGAGCGATCTAAGGACAAAAAAGGCGCTGCAGATTCTTTGCACTGAGAAGTGACCATGAAGCAGTAAAGACATTTATTTTCTAAATGTGACATGCTCTAGGAGCCACACATCACTTCAGCTCATGTTTACACATTATGTTACTATAACTGCTTAAAATGTAGGGATTTTTAATTGAATTTTATGGCTGGTCTACATTGTTGATAGTAATTTTTATGTTATAGCTTATGAGTTTAGTCATAGAAGGATACAGAGAAATTTCCATTGATGTAATAAAATATCTATAAAAACAAAATGGTGTTGCCTTTGTAGGTAGTTATATCTTTAAATCTCTGAACATGCAATTATAAAGAAATGCACTTTGAGAATATTTAGTAATTTAAATAACTTTTTTAAGACAATAAGAACCAATGATAAATTCCTTAATCTGTCACATAAAAAATACATGTTTCAATGAGTTATTTTGTCTATAAGAACTACTAAGGTAATACATTTACAGGCAGAATCCCAAGACTTCTAAAAATATCCTTATAATTGAAATATCCATAATCTAGCAGATTATTTTAGTACATAGTCTTTCCAGTATATTCAATATTTATGTTATTGCCAGTTGAATCTCATTTAATATATCTAGAATTAAGAAATGATATATTTTAAATTCTTTGATATTATATTATTTTCTATTAATCATTATTTTTAAGTGGCCAACCTAAATTGTTAACTAAGAGTTATATTGTTAATCTCATCATCGCAATCAAATAATTAACCAAAATAGTCAAGATTTTTATTTTTCTTAGAAATATATAGAATTTTTGATTTCCAAAAACACATTTATTAGTCAAATTCAATGTGAAACCTAACTTTACTCCAACATTGTTCATCGCTATTAATAGTCATTCAAGATATTTTACTTACTTCACCATGGGAAATGGGGAAGAAAAATGGGTTAAGAATTATAAATGAAGTTAAGAATTATAAATGCTTTTAGTTCAAAGCATACATAATCTTGCTATTTTCTTTTTCTTCTACATATTCCCACTCAACATCACTTTCTTGAATTTTAAAATGGATAACATTCATTTGACATTTTGCTGTCTAAAAATTAAATTTTCATGCTTGCTTTGAATGCATCTGGGAACTTAGAAATGAAATTTTGATAGAAATAAAAATGCCACTGAGAATATTATTGATTACCCAGAATGTGTGGCTTTCATTTACCAATTAAAACATATTAGCTAAGCCATCTGGAAATGGGTTGACATCTATTCTTTCTATCATATAGTAGACAATTTAGATCTATTGTCTGCAAAAGCTTTCAGATGATCATAAAATGTTAGAAAAAACATCAGATCTGATTAATTTTCTAGAATCTAGACAAGGATAAAAGCATTTTCCAGATGAAATGATTGAGGGAGGGAGAGTGAGACTTTATGCTTGAGGTTGGAAAGGTAATATTTAAAACTACACTTAACTTTTTTTAATTCCTATGGTTTGTCATTTCATAGTGAATAATAGTCCTTGTGAGGTAAATATTTATTTTATCAATTGTTTGGCACATAGGTAATGAGTTTTCTTTACAAGGCATGACTGCAAATTTTCTAGTCTTTCTCTTCTTGGCAAAATTCGTATTAGGGTAATACTTGGCTTACTAAATTAATATGTAATTGAATGCCCTAAATACCCTAAAATGTTATCAGCCCTCACTGCATTTGTCAAAGTGTTCCAAGGCCCCATAGAATAAAGAGTCCCTAAAACACTTTCAAAGAGTTCAAGAAACTGAAACTTTTTCCAAAATATTACTAAGACACACATTTTAAAAACCTGCATTGTCTCATGGGTATATGGTGGAGAATTTTATAGGTTATGTGATTTGTGCATCACAGCAGACTAAATATAGAAATAAATGTGAGATTCCAAAAGATATTTTTTAAGACAACCATTAAAGAGCTTTGCAGAAGTGTAAAATAAATGGCTTGGTTCTCTTTATATTTTTGTAAATATGCTTATTTCCCATAAAATATGTAATTTATGCTAATAGTGAATTTATAGCTATTTTTACTAATAAATACTTTTAATTCTTAATTTTCATCTTTAATGTGGAAAATATTGATAAACATAATCCATGTGTGTAAAGTGCTGAAACCAAAGTGTTTGAAAATCACTGATAGATGAAATTATGGCTTATAAACCAAACTTAATTTTTAGACTCGATATTAGAATTCCTCATCTACATACAGTAAAATTTTATACCAGAGTTATGTTTAAAATTGTTTTAACTGTTGTTGGTCATGAGTAAAAGAATAGGAAACTGTCTCAAATGAGAAACTTAAAAGCCTTCAACACTGTTAAGCATGTGAAGTTCTCAGGATGATAAGCAGTGAAGAGAAACTAAGTGTTACTTTCAAACACTCGGTTGGTTTTTAAAGTATTATTCATAGTAAATGATATCTAATTGTTTTCTTTCTCTACTCTAGAACTAAAACTTCAATCCTGACAAGTGTCTGAGTTAAGCTTTTTCTATGCATCTTACTTATTTAACTAACCTTTAGAAAAGGCAGTCGCTGTGCAGGACATTCTGGTCTATGATGAATTCAAAAGTGAATGAAAAAATACTCTCCCCACCAATTTCCATTTAAACGACATGCTATCCAGCAGAGTTCACACTCAACTGAAACTAATATATATGCTTGCCCATCAAAATTTAATTCTTTGGAACTAAGAAATTTAGTTTAATAAACACATACTGTACATATAGAATGTACTTTTTCAATTTTCCAGTCAAGCCTAGGTTGTATACACTTCATTAGGACATTTCAACTATCTAAATACTTTACTTTTACGCTAAAACTATGGGAACAATTTTCCTTTGATCCTTTTCTTAGAAGTATGATATAGAGACTTGACATTTACTGATATGTGAAAGATTTCATGTATCTGTGTTTTTAATAGGTTTTTGTTCTCTTTTATGCATGAAACATTTCTAGCGTACTGTGTGGCTTCTTAACCCGCTGATACTTTATGCTTTTTCATCTGAACAGCACTTGTAATATTTTCTTTATATTAATTTCCACCTCTTTAGATTTCCATAGAGGACATTTCTAAAATTTATGTGTAGCATAAACACTCCTTTTAGTTAATTGTAGAAATTTAACACCGACTATATTTACAGCCCCGTAGGTATAGTTGAAAATTTACATATTAAACAGAGTTGCTCTCTGGCATGGTTTTAGAAAATGATCTGTGTTCTTAATTATACCTTCAGCATAAATGTGCAAGTGCCATTTACTGAAATGTAAAAAAGGAAATCGATGATGAAGATAATGATGATGATAATATAAAACATATTAACTATATTAAGTTGGCAAATTTTGTCCTTTTTTTCAGCATTTGATGATTTATGCTTAATGAGGCTATTAGCTGAAGTTTATTTCAATTATGATATAATTTCTAGACTTGTAATTAGCTTCACAGTCATTTAAGTTCTTTTTAGGTGAATCAAAACTTCAATATCAGTGAATTCAAAACTAAATTTTCTAACTAAATTAAAGAAGTATGTATAACAATGTTTACAGTTTTCATACTGATTAACTTCATTCCTGGAGTGAACTACTGATGTATAGTGTATAAAATGAGTATGTAACCTGCCTTAATGAAAACTATCTGGTCATTCAATTCCCATGTATAGCAACATTAAACTTTCTTACTTTAGAAATATAAGCTATGAAAAGCTGAAAAGAAATAATCTTATGATATTAGTAGCTACAAAGCAATAATTATCAATGCTTTACAATTAATTTTCTCTTTTCCTTTAGCAGTTTTAAGGATACTTAAAGCATAGTCCAAAATTGGAGTTGACAATTGCAAATACCAACCAACCAACACAGTAATAAAATCAATACTTACATTTCCCTTGAGGCCACTATTTACTGTTTGCTGCACCATTTCCTTAATGGAATGGCAGTTATGTTTGCAAAAACCTTGTAACTACCATTTTTATGTTTTAACTAAAAGCAGCTTTCTTGAAGAAGTATGAAAAAGAAATTCTTGAGTTACTATTAAAAATTGTCACAATCATTTAGTAGTTAGTACTAGTGTAGAGAAGGCGGTCTTTCACATATTGGTTAAACAGTCTTTAGTGTGCCATAAGCTGTGCTTTTTTGCTAATAATGACGTATTTTTTATGACTCCATCACGATGGACATTGCCTTAATATTTAAACGTCTCACTACGTATAAATAACTTGCTAAGTTTAAATGAATGCATTTATAATTACTAGGGTTTGCTTTTGGTAGGGGACTCTAGAAAAATAATAAGAAGGAGGAGAATGAAGAAAAACAGCAGTTATTTATTCAATACAGTAAAATCATTGCCGCAGTGTGATTGACAATGTGATTTACTAATTTCACCATCTTGAGTTTTGTTTTCTTATTGTTATGATTGGATAGTAAATTCTTTTTGATGGGGTTCACTGTTTTGTGCTGTTTCTTATAAAAAAAAAGCCTTCAGAGTTGAAATACACTCACCGTCATATTTATGTTTTGCTTTTTAGTGTAATTTTCAGTGCATTTGAAGTTTGTGAGTCTTTTCATGTTCATTCTTTTAAGCAGATTTCCATTATACCAGGATTTAAACAAGGTATGAAAATTTATCTCCACATTTATTTCTGTCTTTGGATTAAAAATAATAATAGCATAGGATTCATTCAAGATGGAAGAGTACATGCACCTCCAAGAGGACTTTATGCATGATCAAACTTTGTTTTATTAGTAATTTTACAAACTAAAAAAGAGAAGTGGTGTGAACAGAATTCACAGTCTTTTTTAAAGGACAAATTTTGAAGCAGGATATTGAAAATAAAGTCCATTGGCCAACTATAGTCTTTTTACATGATGATGTCAGCAACTATGTAGTGTGATAAAGCCACAATATTTTCATAACAAAGAAAAATTCATATCCACATCTTTAATAAATGAAGAAGAAAAAAGTATCCCTGGTAGATTCATATGTTCCCATCCAAACCTTTGTAGCTTCTCTCAAATTGTAAATATTGAGAGTTAGATCAGAATGAATGTGAGGTTGAATTAAAATTAATCGCTGAAGTTATTACTTACAGTGTCACACGTATTCCACATTCAGGCTTTTCACACGAAGCTTTGAAGAGCCCTACAGGACCAACCAAATGTAATTGATACAGAATCGTCGCTGAACAACAGCTGCAGGAGCAAGGTGCTGCAGCTTTTACTTTAATCTACCTTTCTTTCTGAGAGTTTATTATGTTTTTGAATTTATTCTTTTGTAGATCAGGGAGCTATCTTTTTTATGGAAATTAATCTTTTTAGAAGATTTGTACTCTCTTTTTCAAACACTAATACATTCATTCAAGAATCCTATTATTCAGATCCAGCTGGCTTTTATCTGGTGATATTTACTTCAAAAAGCCAAGTTAAATGGTATCATAGATTAATTCTCAGGGCGCAGGAAAGCTTTTTCAGAGAGAACATGATTTGGTAATTACGTAAAATATCATAATAAAAATCAGAAAATGTCAGAAATGTGTTGCATGACCCATCATGATAGAAAACTTCAAAAAGTTGTTTTCCTGAATATATGGTGTTTTGCATTCATTGTACGTTTTCATTAGTCATGTTTTGTATATCCTTGTATATCCCAAAAGTTTGATTTGGGTTTTAACAAACTCTATGATGAATTTTAGGTTTCCGTTGTTTGCTCACACAAAGCAATGAAACTTCAAAAAAGGCATTATCCACTGCTATCTTTTACATAAATCAAACTGGAAATAAGACACATTTTACAATTCAATTTAAGATCCCACTGAGACAATAATGTTGCAAGCTGTGCATTTTGCAAAGTAATATAGTAATGTCTAGTTTGCATTTTTGAAAAACCAAATTAATCACACTTTATTGAATACGTTGGAGTAAACCTAAAATTCATCTATTATTAAAAACTTGTACAACAAACACAAACTATATTTTATATATAAAGGACAAACTCATTTATTCATTAGGATAAAACACTTGGAGTTTGCATTTTGTAGCTATGAAAGAAATGACATTTGCTGTTGGGGCTGTTTTGAATTTTTAAAAGCAGTCTATGCATAGTAAGCTGCTTGAAAATTTATTTTAGCACATTAAATTCCACTACTTTTAACACCCCCCCATATAAAAATAGAAATTAACCTAAAAACTTTGAAGTATCAAATCAAAAATTATTAAAGTAAGTAGTATATTTAGAGTTACTTTATATAAATTTAAAATTTTACATCACATGTTTTACATGTAATCACTTTATAATAATGTGGTTATTTTATGGCTTTCATAAGAAAAGGAAAAATCCTTCCTGGGAAGAATGAAGGTTAACCGTACTCTATGATTCTATTAGGCTGAAGAAAATAAGTACTTTCCATGTGTACCTATTTCTATGTAAAATTGTAATGGAATGTTACTGAAAATAAAATTTTTATGCCATCACTTAGAAACTATTTCCTACATGATATGTATTTTATATATACTTTCTTGAAAGTTCAACATTGGGGAATTCTAGTGAATATAAGAATCATAAGTAAAGAAGACTAGTAATAAATAGAAGATAAAGCAGATAAGTCTGAGGTGTGTATTTTGCTGGTGCATATTTTTCAATATCAGGGTAGTAACCACTTTTTACTCTCTGCTGATGTGTATAATATTCTGTATGACAACAGTTTATTTGAAGGGCTACAGAACAGCAATATGTACTCTGCACTGAATAGAAATAGCAATATTAAAATACATTCTCAGATTTAATTTTGTTGTAAAAAGATTAAAGCCAATCTTGTTACATTTTTCAAGACTTTACTATTACATCCTAAAGTTTGAAAGTGTGTTCCCTTTGTACCAGCCCATATTGTGTTGTTTGGGGAGTGTCTATAGTTTCCAACCACACTGAATCTAGAAAAATATCTTCTTGCTTTTCCAATAAGGACTCTAGATTATGGACTCATGGTCACTGAAAATTGTTGCCTTGTGTGGAGGTAAGGTAAACTATAATTATATAAAAACTTCCAAATAAGTTGTGTTAACTTCTTTTATCTAAGAAAAAAAAACACAATAAAAACTAGATTGCATTCTAGAAAGTGGTTTAAAAACCACTGAAATCAGGCACAGAGCAGAGTATGCAGTAACCACTCACATAATTTTGTCATGTCTAGCTCTAGAAACTAATTTGTTCTTCAGTTATCTTCTTAAAAAACATTAATGATAGAGAACACAAGATTTTCCCCTCTATTTTATCAATTTTTCAGTGGCATGAAATATGAGAATCAGGATTCATGCCCTGGTCATATCAATGTCAATGTGGTGGATGACAGAGCTGGGGATGATTATTCCTGATGATGAGTTCCTTCTCCTCAGCCTGACTATCTGATACATCACTTTAATCATATCTCTCCCCTGCCTAAGATGATGACCAAACTCATCATCCTGACATCTGAGAACTTTCATAAGCTGGCCCTCAACCTTACCTACCTCATTCTGACTCCTAATCATTCCCTAAAGTAGTGTATTTGCTCTCCAGTCAATTGAGCTTCTGTGGCTGTAATCTACACGGGTCATTTGTGTATGTCTTTGTCCCATAGCATGGCTCAGGCAGTGCTCTGAACCGGGTCTCCTGTGTCAGACTGTGGGAAGGACTGAAGGCCAAATTTCAGGAAGACATGTGCCAAAACTCGATTTTTCTTAGAGTCATGTGACCTCAAATGCTTAATTATTGTGAGCCTCAGTTTTCTCTACTGTGAGAATGAGGGAATCATACTTTATGTTGCCATCATTTCAGGAGTCTTTGCTTGCCATACTGTTTTAAAATATACCTTTGAACACTTGTTTACAAATGTACATATAGAAATATACACATTTTTACAGACAAAGTTCCTCATCTTTCCATGGCTAGTACCTCAATTATTATACCAGGTTAATTAATTTATTTATTTGATCATTGTGTATCCAGCCACTTCCCAGTTAGAATATAAGCCACATGAGGATATAGATTTTTATCTGCTTTTCCACTGCTATTTCCCTACTCTTTGTAATAATACTTGGCACATGATAAGTACTCAATATATATCAGCAGAATGAATAAAATGAATAATTTCAATACACATTTTGTACCATAACTCTTGATTCAAATATTTACAGAAAAAAACAAATCATGTATGGTATAGTCACATATATAAATATATATACATACACACACACAAATATATATAGTATACATAATAGACACATACATACCTCAGTTCATGAATGCTTCTGTTTGCAGTTTGGTTCACCAACAAAAGCATTCAGCAACATTTCGCTTCCACTCGAAAACTGTGTAGGTCTTCCTCACTGTGGTACTCCTTGGCTTCTACACCCTAGCATACTACTTGTGGTGATTATATATTGCTATTTTTAAAGACTTATTCGTATTTTGTGCTTCATTTCTTTATTTTTTGTTTCATAAGACTATATCACAATCTTGTCAGGTGTATTTCTCTGCTTACTGCCCAAGACTTTCAATATGCAGTGACAGCTTGACTTTGGAATAAATAAGAACATGAAGTATTTTTCACAGCCATGCTATTTCTCATTGAGAATTGAAAAGATATATTACTATTAAAAATATACATTATAAAGTGATGTGGAAGTTACTTTCACAGTTCAGAAGATAGAAACAGTTAAAAAATTCAGCCTTAAAGTCTGGGGATAGAATTCAGTGGTAACATCTAGAACTCAGGATGTGTAAGGTTCTGGGTTCAATCTCCAGCAGTATAAAAACAAAAAGAAAAAAAAAAACAAGCCTTCTCCCATTATTAAAGATAATATTTTTGTGAATTAACTTGATTTAAAATAAATGAATATAGGAAAAATACCCACTGTACTAGTTTTCACATGCAGCCATTAAATAACAAGTAATTTTTGCGTTATTGTTTATTGGTGTGTTTATAGTACAATTAAAGTTGTCTTTGAAGTGGTTCAAATATATATTCAAATATGAACATGCAAAATTTACTCCAAATATTTCTTTGTCAAAAGCAACTTTTTACAAGGAGCCCATAGAACAAAATTTCAAAATTCAACAGAGAACATCAATTTCCATACAGATCACTTAAACTTTGGGAGGTTCTTACCTATTTTGTTTTGAAAAACTGATGTTGCTGGGCATGGTGGCACATACCTGTAATTCCAACTCTCAGGGTGCTGAGACGGGAGAATCTCCACCAGGTCATGTGGCCAGTCTGGAGTACACATGGAAGTTCAAGACTACTCAAAATTACCTAGCTAGACCCTGTCTCAAATAATTTAAAAAATGTTCAGTGTAGTTGCTGGAAAGTTCTACGTATGAGTTATTTTAACTGAGTGATGTTTTATGTAATAAAACTAATAAGATGTGTCTATTCAGGTGACTTCCAGTGCTAAGTGAGGTTCATTTAGATGATGGTAGTCGTAGCAGGCCCACATGAAATAATGTGAAGCAATACGTATGATTAGGCAGGCAAAAAATAAAGCAGGCACAATATTTTAATATTTGACGAAACATTAAAATGATTGAAGACAGATTTTGTGAGTACAAGGGAAACTAATAGATCATAATAACTTTTTATCAAGGAGTGTAATTATATGATCAAATGGCTTTTTAGAGTTCAACAATTAAAAACTCTTCTAGAAAACAAATATTTTTAATAGGTAGATTTCTCCTTTTATCAAAAATAATTAAAATATAATAGCTTTATAAGTACTACTGGAAAAATATAAATTTAATAGATTTTTTTTAAGTCATACTTTGAAAAAAATCTTATTTCTGAACTTGACAATTTTAGAAAAGATGCCATTTCATTGTTCATCACTGATATTTTCACCAGGCCTTTTGAATATGAATGCCAGGAAAAGCTGTTGGAGAGGAATAAGTGTGAGTGAGTTAGTAAAATACTACTTTAAAAGTGTTTTTCTGTTTGTTTTTGTTCACTGAAGCGTTGTTTTGTTTTGGTGTGTGTGTGTGTGTGTGTGTGTGTGTGTGTGTTTATTGTGTCTGTTTCTGGGACAGGGTCTCACTATATAGTCCATGCTGGCCTCTAGCTACCTGAGTGGCGCAGCTGACCATGAACTCATGATCTCCTGCCTCAGCCTCAGAGTGCTGGAATTTATAGACATGTGCCACAATGCCCAGCTCACTTTAAGGATCATTTCTTTTATGAGTTTAGCACTTAATTTTGACAATGAATCATTGTGTAACCTTTGGTAGGTTGCATACTTCCTCATGTTCTTCAGATTATGGTTATAATAATTACTCTAGACAATTTTTAAAATAAAAAAAGAAAAATATTTAAATTTTGCTTTAATATGAACCTATGTGTGTTGATATTGTCAGAAAACTCAACCTTCATTTAGAAACATTTATTAACATTTTTCTTATTCTAATTCACATTAAAATAGCAATCTATAAAAGAATACTGAAGTCATTTATCTTGTGATAAAAGCTAGTGCTTATAGTTAATTTTCAAATTGGAATATAAAGGTAAAAATAGAATTATCCATATTGCTCCTAATCTTCCTAAGTGTTTTTCTCCTTGCCAGCAACCAGAATTTTATTGGTCATTTTGACCTTGCAAACCTCCTCCTTTGCCTGCTCATGAAAAACTGATGAAAAGTGCTGGAATAGATTGTCTTCACTATGCACAACAGAAGTTATGGAAAGCATGATTTGGTTTCGTATAAACAGTAGCTTTCAACAAGTCTGCCATCTACATGTAATCTACGTTATAATATAATATTATTTCAGTGGTCCTTCAAATGTGCTGAGTTCCCCTCTGTTATAAGTAGTCCTTCCATTTGTAACCACTACTTTCCATGATGTCCTAAAGAGAAACTCATAATTACTGGACATTAAAACCAAGTATCCTCTTACAAGTAAAACTAATGGCACCATTTCAAATTACACTGAATTGTGTAGGTTTGTTTTTTGTCTCTGTGTAGGCTCTACCTTAAAAGGAGTAGTTAGGATTGTTAATCTATTATGCTTTAATTCATTCAGTATTGAGGACCCAAGATATGTCAGGCATTCATGCATTACTGTTGATTATCTTATGAAAAAATATTTCAGCTCCAAAGAAGTCAAGACATTAAATAGAGTAATACAACCCTTTTTACTAATAATTTATTTTAACCTATTGATACTAAATTGTGGGAGTCAGGTACAAATATTTGCTCATTCTTGCCCAGCTCCTCCAGATTAAAAAAGTAAAACTCTCCAACTCAGACTATTTGAGACTTGTTCTGGGCTCATAGTAGAAATATACTTACACATTTTCATTTTTTCCATTAACTTCTTAAAGCATCGTGCCTTAATTCATCAAGTAATGATTTCCAAATCTCCCTCTCTAGGCATCTGCTTTTTCTCCGAATTTTAGTCACGTATTTCTAAGAAGGGGTTGTCAATTTCTACTTCAGTCATATTCAACTGGTCAAAAATTGAACTGATTTTTAATTTATTGTAAAACTTGATCTTCATATGAGTGTCTGGCTAGTAAATTTGTGTTTGGAATCCTGAGAAAAGTCTAATTAATGCTTAATGTGAGTGTGAATACCTTGAAATTTTCAAAGATTCATTGAGGTAGTGCATAGGAAAACTCGACATTGGCAGTACCTGATACATGTAAGTATCATCATTGGCATCAACATCATTGCTTCATTAGTGAAGCCACCTATGCCCAATTGTTCTTAATTATTTATTTTTTTGAGAAAAGGTCTTGCTGTGTAGCTCAGGTTGGCCTTGAACTCACAGCAATCCTCCTGCCTCAGCTTCCCAAGTGCTAGGATTACAGGCATGTACCACCATGCCCAGCTTACCCAACTGTTAATCTACATGCCCAAGTCATTTTTCACAATTTACTCACTATGTATGCATTGACATCCAGATGATTGCCAAGTTCTATCAAATTTATTTCCAAAATGCCAAATGTATGTCCTATTTATTTTCTACATCTTTAAGTCCAGTTAAAGAATAAACACAGTGTAAACACATGTTCTATTTGTGCTTCTTTTTGCCATAACATAAGCCGCTCAGTAGCAAAGCTCATAACTTAATTTTGAATGCATGTTGATTTTTTACCTACGAGTGAGTATAAGAACCGATCTGGGTTTGTAGCTTTCAGCTCAAGACCTGACTGAGAGTTTTACCTTGTTACATGCTAGGGAAACAGTGACAACAAAAGAGACAGACACTTGACCATGTGGCTGCGAAGATTTTGAATCTTTTCCTTAATAGTTGTCAGAAACTGTAGAAGATCTCTAAGCAGGACAGCAACAGTAGAGGGTTGTGCTTTAAGATAATTATGGTCTTTGACATGGACTACAATAGTTGAGATAAAGTTGAGGAAGAATAAGTTATGTAGATGAAGTCAATAAGATGTGAAAAAGAATTGGACATTAGTGAGATACTGTAAGAAAGGAGGAGATAAAAATGATTGTGGCTTTCCAACTAGCATATAACATTATTCTTTGAGGATAACCAGGTCTACAGAGGGGACAATTTAACACTTAGATCCATACAAATGAGGAATGTTAAGATAATTCCCAAGAACCTGCCACCCCATCTATGAGAGTTTTATACCTTTTGTAAAATTAAATACCAATGCTGCCGCAGTTGGGAATAAATGTCTCAATTTCAACATAAATAATTGAAAACTAAAAACAGTGTATAAATTAATGAAAATGAAAACTGATTTTAACTTGCCATGGTCAAAACTTACACAAAAAAATAAAATTATTAATTTTGTAAGACTTTACATTTATTACTAATAGTATAGAAAATATAACTTGAAATTTTCCCTAAGTCTAAATCTACGGGAAAATTACAAAATCTTTAGATAGAATGTTTAATCTCTTTTTTTTTTTTTTGCCTAATGAAGAATAATCTATGGATTAAATGTGAAAGTTAGAAATAACTGATTTTGGTAATGAGAAAGGATGAAAGCACCTTTATTATGAAGAGCTACGTGATTATATTTTAGATTGTAAAGTTTTCATATGTACCTGACGTGATCATTTCTATGTTTCCCATTGTCTCTAGGAGAAGTATGCTTGAGCTGCGAAAATTAACCAATCTGTTTTCAGTCTCATCTTCACTGAATAAAAAACATTTAGATATTGCTTAGAGTTAGCTCATATTCTACTCTTAACTATTTAGGTAGTGCAAGTCAATCTAGCCATTATTTCTTTTCCTGTGTTGAATTCTATGAAGTGTCTTTTATGCAGTCTGAGCCTGTGTTTGTTTCTCTTGCTTTGTTTTGGGGATCTATTTTACCTGGTTGACACTTAGAACGTGGTGTTAATGAGTCGAAAGACAGCAACGACATCAAAAAGTAAAGTGGTTTCTGATATAATTATCTCTTTCTTCTGCATGTGTAGTATTTGACATTTTATCTTTATAATTATGGCTTTTCTTCTTTTAAGTTGCATCAAAGCTTTCTGAAATTTGGTATGAAATAAGGAAAAGTCCATAAACTATTATATTCCATATAAGGCAATTTATTCCAATAGTTTGTATAAGTTCAAAACTATTTAAAGATAAGACTGTTTTATTTTCTTTCCTCATGCTATTCTTCTTTTCCATAATTTTCCAAAGAATCTGGGAATAAAACATTAATCCTTATTTTTTTTAGTAATGTCTGCCTATTCACTAAGTACCTTTTTAAAGTATTTTATCTGGCCAGGCGTGGTGGCTCACACCTGTAATCCCAGCACTCGGGAGCCTGAGACAGGCGGATCGTTGTGAGTTTGAGACCAGCCTGCGCTACAAAGTGAGCTCAAGGCCAGCCTGAACAGACAGCATAGTGAGACCCTGTCTCAAAAACAGGGCTGGGGATCTAGCTCAGCGGCCTAAGCGCCTGCCCGGCAAGCGTAAGATCGTGAGTTCAATCCCCGGTGCCCCAAAAAAAAAAAAAAAAGTATTTTATCTGGCCTAAGTAACTTAAATGTTGACCTATTTTTATAATTTGTTTTCTATTCTTTTAGTTCAATGGTCATTAGCAGTGATAATGAATGGTCAAACAAAATTTAAAAATAAGCAGCTCTAGTTTTCATTATTTCATGTATCACTTTGTGTAGTGTGTTAACTTACTATTTCTTTCAACAACATCAGGTAGTATGTAGGGCAATAGAAATACCTTATGTAGGTGAAGAAATTTAGGATTAGCAGCATTCTGATGAGTACAAAAACACTGGTAGTACTCGTCTTATCACCATTGCATGAAAATAAAACAGCTCTGCATTCAAAAGAAAGCATCATCAGTAAAATAGAAGCCCCCTTGTATAGAAAAATTTCACATTCTTAATTAACAAACATCCAATGAACAGATAAGACAGTAAGGTTTAATTAATGAAAGATAGCCAAAGAAAATATATCCAATTATTTCTGGAAAGTAACATATTTCCCTAAAATTTATTGGTAATGGAGTAGTGAGAATTCATAGTACTATTCTTAGAGAAAAACAACGCCATCAGAAGTTAAGCCAAGTAATTCTGGTTACATGACAGCCAAGTGGTTATATTTTCCCCCAGTGCTTCCAAATCAAATATGGTATGTGTACAAATATAAATTTTAGATTTTGGAAATGGCCTACTCTGTGAGCAATATTTTACTATACCAATTAAGAGACAGCTGTAGTGTTTTCTTTGCTAAAATACTGTTTTTAATTAATTAGTGGCACAATAAAAAATGGTTCGATTTAGCTGGGGGTGTGTGCAGTTCAGTGGTAAATCCTTGGGTTATATCCTAAGTGCACACACACATGCACACACGTACAAAACAAATGAATTAAAAAAAGAAAGAAGAAATAAATATGTATACATATGGATATAATTATTTGAGTTTAAATAAATTTGAAAATTTAAAACGTTTCTTATGTTCACGTTGAATGTAAAGCAATTTGACAACATCAATCTAAAATTTTACAGATTTCAGCGAAATATATGAAAGCAGCCCAGTAGGGCTCAGGAAGTTAGCCAACAAAACAAAGTAAAAACTGTATTTTATAATTTGTGAAAGGTTTGTTTCTAATACTTATGTAAAATATAAGCATTATGGATGATATTTTATAACTCAGTTTTATTACTTGAAACCGCTCCACTAAAAGATGACTTCTACTTCTGAAGAAACAACTGAATGCCTGTAGCACCTGTGACTAGCATTTGCTTTTATTTAGTAGACTTGTTTTTATTGCTAAGATGGGTTGACATCCTTCTAAACGGTCTCCAATGGTATGGAGTGTCTGCTCTTGCCATCATTTTCATTGTAAACAAATCTTGACAATGTCAGGTTCCTGTCACAATCTATCAGTGTCACTCACTAAATAGTGGTGTGACCGTTACTCCCTTTGAGATTTGCCTCCTTTATCAGGGTCAGCCTGTGGGAAAATTACAACTAGTTACATGTCACCCAGCTATAAAGAATTATTATATTTAAATATACTTTTACTATTTTAATACATGATGATATAAGAGGAATTTTTCACAGGTCATTCTAATTTTATATGTGATTATTTTACACTCATTCTACCCACAGTTCATTAAAAAGATAGTGTGACTGTATCTTTTGGAATTCATGCCTCAGTGGGTTTAGTTAGGAATAAGAATGAATTAAATAGTAAATGTAATTATTTTGGGTAGGATTAGAATTGCTGCCGCTCGCATACATAAAATTCAAAATTTGTTGTATTTCCTTTGAATGACATTACCAATATTCCTTTCCTAAATATTTTTCATTTTCTTTACTACCAGAAGTTGTTGCAAAATTTTGTCATCATTTTTCTTCTTATTATGATTATCTCCACATTCAATCATTCTTAATTCTTTTAGTCATAGAAATTTTTTCTTTGAACTTTTGTCTCAATCAGTAATTTCAACTTTCACTTAATCTGTGAAATAACATTTCAAATGTTGAACATTCACATTTCTTTCCATCTATTATAGTTTACTTATAAGAAGAAATGTGATGCATGATGTAACCATGTTTCTTGTAGGTTCTATTAAATATGATTATGTAACAGGAGAGTAATTAGAATTTCTCCTTTCACTGGTAAGAACAAAACTACCAGATGCTCTCATTTTAAAGAAAATAAAATCAGTTGGTGCTTATTAATAGCAGTTGGGCTAGCATTGTTACCTTAAATATCACTTCATACTCCTGGAACATTAATGTCTGATTATCTCCCTCTGTTTATCAGAGGATCCTACCACAGCTTGGAGAGACGATTTAAAGAAAGCATTTCAGTGAAGCGACAGTGTCGAATGAGTAGGTAACCTTTTTGAGTGTACTTCATTGTTAAGGTAAAGGAGGTAGCGTTCCAGTGGATTTACTCAATGATTACAGATTCCTATGCTTATTTCAGAGCTGGATTTGTACTTTTTTGTGAACCACTGACTTGTTATCTGTACATATTTGAGTAGTGGCCCAAAGAATTGAGAAGTAGCAGAGTGGAGAAAGAAGACATTCTCAGATGAAGAGAATCTACGTATACCAGAGGAAGGGCCTTAGTGTAAAGAAGCAGTGGGAGCTTAGTTTAGAAGAGCTTGAGCTGGAAATTTCCGTCACCGGGGACTTGTGCACTTACGAAGTTATACTCTAAGGCCCTCCTTAAAGGACTAGCCATTGTTCCCAAAATGATGCTTTGCTTTTTTGCACTTGCTACACAGAAGATGGCAGTGGCCTATTAGGCATTGCCATGGAAACTGGAGGACAGAGAAATTCTAAGGAAGAACCAGTTGGGCAAACAATTATTATCCCATGACAGGAAGAAGACGAGGACGACAAATTGGATGAAAATCTGAACAAGCCCATTTGTATGGCTCCAAAAATGGCCAGTACTAATGCACGAGGATGCAGAGATGAATGTTAACTATACTGGATTTGTTATACTCAAAATATGCTCCAGGGAATTCAGGGTCAGAAAACGGAAACTTGACAAAAAATATTTGAAGGCAGTAATTAGAGTAAAAATAGACACTTTTTTATTTGTAACCCATCGTTTCTGGCTATTCAGAAATATGGTGGCTGTGACAGTAAGGCTAGGTCTTAAAATTTAGGGATTTTTTTTTCTGTTTAAAACCTGATTCATTGCAAGCATATGGTGAAAATATAAAATGGTGGCAAGCCAGGGAAAATAATCTCAGCCCGCCAAATAAGAAAGTGCATCAGCCTATTTGCTTTAAAAAGAACTTATAGTTGTTTTAATTTTGGGAAGGAGAGAGACTAAAAGAGAGATCTCCAATACCTAGTCTTTACATGCTTGAATTTTTGTTACACTGTATCTTGAGATACCTTTGTTTGTCTCTGAGGATAACTTTGGTTGTCTTTCAATGACTTGTGCATTCTGCTGCTCACTGCTCAGAGCTGCTCACATAGATAGGGTTCTTTGGACAGTATTTCTCCACTGCCTGTGTTAAGGCTATGTCTAAAAGGTCCCCTTTGTCCTGAATCCCACCTCCTACCATTAAAATACGATCATACTTTCTAAATTATCAGTGACTTGGTGGTCTGTGTCTTTCCAAGAATTTGTGACCGTTTTCCTTGACCCTCTTCCATTTTATCTTTTTTTTCATCGTTTCAGTTTGATATATCTGCTTCAACCCCCATTTTAGAATATATTCTCTGAAGATATTAGGGCCCTCTCAGATTTATTTCCTCATTCTACTGCAAAGTCAAAGAAACTGTGTGGTGCTACAAGAATTGAAGATGTTATATTCATCTGTTCTTTTCCAAGTTCCTGTACCAAATATTAGAAATTTTATTATTTATTGAATCTGCTGCTATGCCTTGCAGTCATACTTTTAATAGTAAACAATCTTAAGACAAAGCACTTGAAATTATACACTTAAAAATGTTATGGGCATGCTGTTTCCTGAAGAGTCTATATTCATTTCTTGTTTATTCATGCTAATAGAAGAAGGATATTATAAATAATGCAAAGATGACTTATGGCTGACTTGGTTATATAGCATATATTTTTCATCAGACTTAGTTTCTTAATTGTTTGCTAACATCATGAGTATTTAACAAATGATGATTGGTAGAGATTTCTGGGAGCTTTTAATGTAGTGAGCAGTCTAATCTAGTATTAGAAACTTACTGTGGAAAATTCACTTGTGGATGATTGATATTTATCTGTACAGAAAAGACAGACATCTTGATAAAAA